>JBBPBX010049003.1:0-12001 GCA_038048925.1 Garcialebias charrua
ATCCATCCATCCATCCATCTTCTTCCGCTTATCCGGGGTCGGGTCGCGGGGGTAGCAGCCTAAGTAGGGAGGCCCAGACTTCCCTCTCCCCAGCCACTTGGAGCAGCTCCTCCGGGGGAATCCCAAGGCGTTCCCAGGCCAGCCGAGAAACATAGTCCCTCCAGCGTGTCCTGGGTCTTCCTCTGGGTCTCCTCCCGGTGGGACATGCCCGGAACACCTCACCAGGGAGGCGTCCAGGAGGCATCCTAACCAGATGCCCGAGCCACCTCAACTGGCTCCTCTCGATGTGGAGAAGCAGCGGCTCTACTCCGAGTCCCTCCCGGATGACTGAGCTTCTCACCCTATCTCTAAGGGAGAGTCCAGCCACCCTGCGGAGAAAACTCATTTCAGCCGCTTGTATCCGAGATCTTGTTCTTTCGGTCATAACCCAAAGCTCATGACCATAGATGAGGGTGGGAACGTAGATCGATCGGTAAATTGAGAGCTTTGCCTTTTGACTCACTAAATCCGGTTTGTATGTGAATGAAAGTACTCTTTCGTTAAGTGTCTCTGTCATCTGTGACCATCTGCTCATAATGACTCATGTTCGTGCTGCTGTTTATAATGATGTTTTTCTACTACATTAGGGCTTAGTGTATTACTAGCTGATGTCTCTCTTAGTTAATCCTAGATGTTATTATTGTTTTTCTCTTGCATTTGTTGTTGGATGTAACTGGGACCCTGTGTACATAATCTCGTTTTCAACACATGTACTACATGCGGTGCAAATGACAATAAATTCTCTCTGACTCTGACTCTCTCTGACTCTGAAATGGCGTCCCAGTGTTCCATAAAGAACTTCAAATCGTGACTCATCTGACCACAGAACAGTCTTCCATTTTGCCACACTCCATTTCAGAGTCAGAGAATCTTTATTGTCATTCGCACCACATGTGGTACATACGGTGGCCCTGAGGGGCGCCACCGTAGGTACATGTGATGAAACGAGATTATGTACACAGGGTCCCAGTTACAACAATAAAATGTAAAAAAATAATAATAATACAGTAATGGTAAATGGTAAATGGAGCTTATTTATATAGCGCCTTCCAGCCCCCTCTGAGGAGCCCCAAAGCGCTTTACAATACGAGCCATCTACCCATTCATACACACATTCATACACCGTTAGTGGTAGCCTGCCTTGTAGGGCGCTATCCAGACCTACCGGGAGCAACTCGGGGTTAAGTGTCTTGCCCAGGGACACAACGACACATGGTGGACGGATGCGGGACTCGAACCTCCGACCTTCCGATTGGGGGTCGACTGCCATTACCAACATCTAAGATATGAACTAAGAAAAACATCAACTAAAAATACATTAAGCACTAACATCATAGAAAAACACTACTCCAAGCAGCAGCACGAACACGAGTCTGTATAAGCAGATGGGCACAAATGAACACAGCAATATGAAAACAGATCAGCAGCAACATGATGTGACATTTCACAATGTTTATTCTGGTTATTTATTCATGAGTCTAACAGCCTCAAGGTAAAAGCTGTTCCTCAGTCTAGTGGTTCTACACTTAATGCTCCTCAGCCTCCTTCCTGAGGGGAGTGGGGTAAAAAGTGTGTGTGCTGGGTGAGTGGGGTCTTTCATGATGCAGGTGGCCCACTTATTGCTACTTGTCCCAACTTTTTTGGAATTTGTTGACACTGTGAAATCTTGAATCAACATATTTTCCCTTTAAAATGTTACATTTACTCAGATTAAACTTTTGATCTGTCATCTATGTTCTACTGGTATTATGAATAAAATATTGACATTTGCCATCTCCACATCATTGCATTCAGTTTTTATTCACAATTTGTTTAGTGTCCCAACATTTTTGAAATCCGGTTTGTATGTGAATGAAAGTACTCTTACTGTATTGTCATTGTCATAGTTAGTCAGTGGACCCCTTATCGATAGCCTTGCCCCCCCCCCAGCAATAAAAGTCTAGCTCCGCCACTGACGCAGCATATACTGTACACCTGGACCTATAAGCAGTGCCGGGGTAAACTAAAGAAATTGAAGTCAGATTTTAGGGTGATTAAGGACCACAATGAGCTGAGTGGCTCGAACACAATGACCTGTTACGATACCACCCACTTTGCATTGACGATCCCGCCCACAGAGTGGGGAAACAACTCACAGTGGCAAATCACCTACATCTGAGAAGGATTGATAAGTTTGACTCCACTCGGCTGTAGTCTTATCAATGGCAAAGCAACTTTAGATCTCTTTATTTTTTTATTTTCTTGCCTATTTTGTTTCCGTAGTGCATGTTTCACTGAATTTATGGGCTGTTTGAGTTTGGGACACTCTTGCCAGTTGTTGAAAATAGTTGAATAATAGGTAATATAATAGAAGAATAGATCACTGGTCTAGTGGGAACCTTTTTACGATGTTCTTTCAATTTATGTTAGATTTTGACAAATTAATTTTCCCTTTAACTGAGGACAGGGATGACTACAGGAAAATAGCTGATAACACAGGGAGACACTAGGAAACAAAACAAAGTATACCCATAATATTTTTTTCCTCATTGATCATTGAAATTAAACATAAAAGTGGATTCATTAAACCGTAGCCTTTGGTAATTTGCCATCCAATTTCAAAGGTTATGCTGGAGAATCTTGATTAGATACAGCTTAGTTGTGATTTCAGTCCAAATGTTATTAATTTTTGCTTTGATCAACCCTAAATATTTTTTGAGTTGTAATATTGCCCAAAATTTAATCAGTTACATGTTGAAAACACTGTGAATACCAGCAAATGCCATAAAAACAATCCTCCCAGTTCTGCCAAGTCTGTATTGCCTTGGAAATGGTACAAAAACAAAATATTGAAAATTGTTTGGAAAGCATGTCTATTTTGATTCAAAGCCAGTGTGATGTTTCCAAAAAGCTTGGGAAAAGGGGAATACTTTTCCTCTGTGTTTCATCAGCTCTTCTTTGAACAAATTCAACACGTTTCATAGCATTCTGTTCTTTTGAGAATGAGGGAAATTGTAGGATCTCATGTAAAAAGAACTTGTGTTATTTATAAACTTCATATCATATGCTAATTTATATCCAGATGTTGTGTGCCAACCTTTTTTCCTGCATCATTCAGGATTTTTTTATACAGCTTTGACTTTAACATCATGAGAGTTGCCCATTTCACAAACCTTACATAATTTCTACTTGGAAACATAATGTGGCAATGTAGGGTTGAGCATTTTGCTCAAGGACACCAAACCAGTACTATAACTGTGGTTTGAATTACAGAGAAAGGGATGGTTTGACCCCTGCAATTAGGACTCAGACCCTCCCAAAAAAGGCAAAAACAACAGGTTGGGGGTGGGTTTGAATATTTATGTTCCACATTACTTGCAATCAACATATGCATACATATACATATACAGGTAGTCCTTGGGTTACGATGGTCTCGAGTTACAACGTTTCGTGGTTACGACACATCTCCCATTTACTATGAACAGCCTTATTTTGAGTTACGCAGCGGCCGCTGCAGTGGAAGAATACAGTATTGTACTGTACGCGCAGCGGCGGAGGAATACGGAGGCGGAGGAATACAGAGGCGGAGGAATACAGTACAGAGGCGGAGGAATACGTTACGTACTGTAAACGCTCTGGACCGAGGTGGACAACAGAACCAGTGGCGCAGCAGTGGAAAAAGCGGCAGAGGCCTTACCCCCAATTTACACTACACTACATGCGTTCCGGCTCCGGTCCGCTCCGATCCAACCCCCGCAGCAAATACGCACCCATTATAATCAATGAGTGCGTTTACACTGGCTCCGCATGGCGGCGGCGAGCGGACGGCAGTCCGTCAAAATAGGATCCAATCCTATTTCTGCCGGACGCCGGAGCTGTGCCGGAGTCAACTTTTAAAGATTACGTCGCACCAACAGGAAAAGGAACGAGCACAACATCCGTATTTACAAAATAAAATCACCACGGGCGGACTAATCCTAGCTCTATACGGATTTATTTGTACAAAAATGCTGTCAAACTATCATTTATGACTACGCCTACAAACGCAATACAAGAAATAAATAAATTTAAAAAGTATTTTATTCTGAAATGTAATAAATCACTTCCTGTCGCTCAAACCATGTCCTGTCGCTCATTTACGAGAGAAGATCAAGGCAGACGCAACAATGGATGAGGAGAGACGTGGAAGTTGAGAATTACACAATATTATACGACAACGACACCAGTCATCCTTTTTGTTCTGACTTCCTTATTTATCACTTGATTTATCGCGCAATCTCGCAATTCCCGCGCATGCGTCTCGGAGCGGCGCATCCAGGCGGACCGGACCGGAGCAGAGGTAGTGTAAACTGGAGTTTGAGACGCTCAGCTGCGACCTGCGGAGCGGAGCGGGGCAGAGCCGGAACGCATGTAGTGTAAATTCCGGGTTACTGTAAACGCTCTGGACGGAGGTGGACGGCGGTTTTACGTCATAAACGAAATACGGAATACGGCGGATGGACCGAGGTGGACGGCGGTTTTACGTCGTGAATGGAATACGGCGGATGGACCGAGGAGGACAGCGTCACCAGCATCCCAGTAGGCCATTAACACTTTTTGCCTTTCATTATGGCTCCCAAACGTATGTGTTTTTTGATACTGTAATTATGTAGTGTACCGTGTTAGGATAGGCTAAGTGCTTGGTAATAGAGTACTGTACATGTATATGGTGCGGTATGTACAAACCGGATTCCAAAAAAGTTGGGACACTAAACAAATTGTGAATAAAAACTGAATGCAATGATGTGGAGGTGCCAACATCTAATATTATTTTCAGAATAGAACACAGATAACAGATCAAAAGTTTAAACTGAGAGAATGTATCATTTTAAGGGAAAAATGTGTTGTTTCAAAATTTCATGGTGTCAACAAATCCCCAAAAAGTTGGGACAAGTCCATTTTTACCACTGTGTGGCATCCCCCCTTCTTCTTACAACACTCAACAGACGTCTGGGGACAGAGGAGACCAGTTTCTCAAGTTTAGAAATAGGAATGCTCTCCCATTCATGTCTAATACAGGCCTCTAACTGTTCAATCGTCTTGGGCCTTCTTTGTCGCACCTTCCTCTTTATGATGCGCCAAATGTTCTCTGAAGGTGAAAGATCAATAAATGTTATTAACGGGAGAATATGTGCACCGCGGAACTAAATTTCCTGCGCGCGTTTCAGGACGGCGCTATTATCTTGTAGCACGCGTAGCATTAGCAGCCTAGCATGCATCTCGTTGTTTGGGAACGTTATGGCTTTCATGTTAAAAGACGAGCGCACATCCAAAGCTTTGTGTCGACGTTGTTTCACAAGACTGGATCTGCAGCAGCAAACGTCTAACGTTAACTCGCTTGAAACAACATCATCCGAACGTGAACGAAGAAAAGCAGCTTGTTGCAGAAAGACCGCAGCTGCATTTAAACATCCTTTATCGGGTAACTCAGGTCGGTCCAGAGCAATAACACAAACTGTAGGAGTTTTTAAAGATCTGGATCTACGTCTGAATGTTTTTGATGCGCCAGCTTTAAAGCTCCATCCATCCATCACCTCAACACTTCAGCCAAAAAGTTCAGAACTTTATGAAAAAGTTAAAACTGACATTGTACAAGCCCTGGAGCTGATTAAAGCCCTGCCCTGATGATGATGAGTGAGAGATTCAACCGTTCAAGAAGAGGTATTGTTCTTTTATTATTATTATCTAATTAATCTTTTTTATTTAAAATCCTAATCTTATTAACTTTTTTTTACCTCTTTGTGTTTTATTTCCAGTCTGGGACAGAGGTAGCTGTCGTCTTCTTCTTCTTCTCCAGGGAAATCCACCAGATCACCTGCAGCTAAGAAGTGTGTGATGACTGAACTCTGAACTTTTCCAGGGACCTGTCCCACCTGGAGGAGCAGGTCCAAGAAGAGGTTGTTGTGAGTAATGATGACAAATACAGCCACACTGCTGCTACTGTTGTTATTGAGATGATTTTCTCCACCACTGGAGATATTCACTGCAACTAGATCTGTGCTTTTGGCAGAAAATGTGGACAAGTTGGTCTTTTTGGACAAAAACTTGATTAGTTAGATTGTAAACAGTCTGCTGCTGCTTATTGTTCTGGTTCTGACTGTTATTGTATTTATTAAGATTTTTATTATTGTTAGTATAGTTTATTTATTATAAAGAGTGCTGTTTATTTAAAATATCATCCAAATGGGTCACTTTTATTTATTTTTATACAAACGTATTTTTGGCATATTTTCAAAATAAACATTTTGTTAAGTCTTTATTTTGTCTTTTTTTTTTGTACCGAAAATAAACCGAACCGAGCCCTCCTTGTAATTGAACCGAACCGAAATGTGATTTTTAGCATACCGTTACACCGCTAGTATATTGATTTTGGGCCCCATGGAACACTATACCAACTTATACTGCTGCTGTTACATGAAACTCCCTCCCCTGTCATTTATAGCATTAGCTGAAGCTCCTGTCCTGTGTGCCTGTCTTAAGACTTTAATGACACAAACGCAAGTCGGCAAGGAGTAAATGTTATATTTAATCCTTTTTTTATTCACTTTTTATTATATAGGTTGTCTGAAGGCAGAAATGAATTTGAACCCTTTTTAAATATGAGTTGCGTAAACAATTTTACCTGTCAGGACTCTCTTTGATGAGATGTTTCCTGAACAGTGTTTCTCCAATGCAACACCTGACATAGTAAAAGCAATTAATTTATTAATTTGCATTTTGGTGCCTCTATATAAACCTAAGAATAAAAAGAGTTATGCGATCCTGATCATTATCACCGACGGATAAACTCTGAGTTACCTGAAGCTGTGTTTCATTGTTAGATTATTATAGTTTGTTGAACATTTGCTAAAAAAAATAAAAATAATAATAATAAATAAATAAAACAGAACAAGAAAAAATAAGTTGGTTATCAAAAATTTCAACCTTTAGTGGAAACACATTTTAAACTTTTAGAAAATTTCAAAGAAAATCAGGATTAAACATTTTAATTTTTGAAGTTGAACTTTTTATCTTTTCATATTTTTTTGTCAGTTGAGCAGAAAGTTGAATTTGGTATTCTAGTACTGGATTATTTTTCTAGTACTGGTATACTATGGTTAATACAAGCTTTAATGACATTTAATTATTTTTTATTCTGAAACAATTTTGTGTTTTCTGCCTGTAATGACAACAAGAAGCAGACCTGATCCAAAGTAGTTTGGTTTTAAGATCTCTCTCTCTCTCTGTCGTGATGCTGCTGATGTTTGGAACATTGTATACTTGTAGTTCTGTTGTATACTGTCCAGAATATTTTGTTTAAAACATTTAGACATGATTTTTTTTTTCTTTGTTATCTGATGGACTAAATATAATGTATTACTTATCTATAGAAGAAATGACAAACAAAAAACTAACAAAATCATAAAAATTGCTCTATGTATATAAATATACAGTATATATCGTTTGCTTAGAATAGGACTGCCTTCATGACATTGTCACTCTATAATTTACAAACCGCCAGCAATCCTTAACAAACATTATTCATGCAGAATTTAAAAAATATTACCGGGTGGATGTAGAAAGAACTAAAGCCTTCTAATATGACCACTAGACACCTAATTCTTAATTAGTTTTGAGATCTTGCACGTGCTTCTGGTTCGTTCACATTCAACACATTTCAGTTCTTTTCCACTGTTTTATTTATTTATTGTTATTTGCCTTGGCCCAATATTTGAAATATGTTTCCGTCATCTAATTCAAAGCCAAAAATGTGCCGCCGCTTTGGGGCAGTGGATAAAGCGGGCGGCACATATGCTGGAGGCTGAGCCTCTCCACAGGCATCGCGGGTTCACGTCCCAGACCCGACGAGCTTCTTTCTGTGGTGTCTCCCACCTCTCTACCGTTTCGCCCTCTCCCTCTCCAATAAAGGCCACTAGCGCCCAAAAATGTAAAAAATAATTAAAAATATATATAATAATAATTCAAAGCCAAAAATAAAATGCATGTTCATAAATAAATAAAATACCATGTCTTAAATTTTGACAATGTCCACGCAGTAATGATTTGTTAAACTGTTATCATTGTATCTAAAATTCACACTATCTTCCAGCTTTCTTGGCATTCGGGAATTTTGAACTTTTGTGCAAAAGAGACATGTCGAGTCACATAAATCAGAGTAGGAAAAATATTTTTTAAGCAACACTTAAAAAAGTGCTGGGCTGTTTTGACAATTCTATTGCTGGGTTCAAGCTATTGAACTGGTTTGACCAAATATTGGGTCAAAACATCTGACCTAGTAGTTGGGTCAGAGATGAGCCGTGCCATTCTTCACAGTCCTCCATTTAAAAAAAAAACTGAACAGATGTGCTCTCACTGGACCTCTGCCCTGGGATGTAATAAGTAAAATGGAGACGGTGAAAAAAATCAACCCTGGATGGCTTTGTTAATGTTACTTTGCACTAGCTAGTGAATTTAGGTTCCTATAATGGGATTACCAGTACTGTACAGTAGTTGGTGCTAGCCAGCTGACGCTAATTGTGGTTGATGGCAGCTAGCTAGCACCAACCCAAGTTTTATAATAAGACCAATTTTGGGTACCGGTAGTTCCTTTTTAACTGAATTTTCTAGTAGCTCTAATTCAACATATTAGTCAAATTAAACCTAATTTCTGGGCAGAAAGCTTATAGGCTGAGACTAAGTTATAACCAAACTGTTGAGTTAAAACCACCCAGGGTTGGCTTGGTATAATTTTGACCCAGTTCTGGGTAACCGGTACAAATTGGGCTGTTTCCCACTCCGCAGTTCTTAGTGTGTGTACTTATGCCCACCTGAGATTTGAGTTGGCTGACTGGCTTCCATTCTTCTCCAACAAGCTGAAGAGGCACTGCTGTATCGTAAAGTTTCTGCTTTGCCGTCGCTCCATGTTGAGCAGCTGTCCTCAAAGGATTCCCTGTAGAAGAAAACATGAAATCCAGTGAGAACGCAAAGAAAATTTCTAGAGTTTGCTGTGCCAACTTTCCTCAGGATTTGCAAACAAAAGTCCTCAAAAGGGGGTATACAGTTAAACAACACTGATAAATAATTCCTCCTTGCCATTAATCCCACGCTCTGTTAATTAATAACATCAGAACACAAGCTGAAAATTAAGCTGCCTCGTGTGTCACTTTTATACAATTACATGTACAGAGTTTTTATGCGTCAGGGCTTTATGTCTCACAGCCCACAAAGAATGCTTTCTGATTGCATGTGTTTTGTCTTGCCTAACAATTATCCATGCTGACACTCTGGGCAAATGTTCACCTCCTTTTAAGAGGCCATCAGTATAATGGTACCTCTCTTCTCAGCTATAAAGACAAGAGAACACCACTAAATAGTACTGTACTCTGAAACACCAGGCAAATGAGGAGAGAATGTGTGGATAAGTTTTTTGGACATCTTTATGAATTGTGAAGGCAGATTTATATGGGAAAGAAACTGCCAAAAGTTTTTGTTCGCATGGTCATTTAATTTTATCACTATGTTTGGATCTGCAGTAGCTCGGTGGTCAGTGCCATAGTCTTGTAATCCTGAGGTTGTGGGTCCGAGCCCAGGTTGCATCAGGAAGGGCAGCCATCCGGCATAAAACAATTGACAAATCTTTCATGCGAGTTGGCTCGCTGTGGCGACCTAAAAGGGAGCAGCCGAAAGAAACTTACTACTGTATTCTATCAATCACTGCATCCAAAGGTACTCTTTGCAAAGTATGAAATCAAACATAAAATGTTATTCTGATCTGGAAGACAAATAACGCAGTGATCCCTCATCTATCACAGGGGTTACTTTCCAGAGACCTCCATAGTAGGTGACAATCCGCCAAGTAGCAGCTTTATATTTATTGTATTATTTAGATAGGTTTAAGGTAGGCCTGTCGCAATAAATAATAAATCAATTAATCGCATGATAAATGAAATTTATCAACCTCCTTTTCATTTATCGGCTTTATTGTTTCTTCGTGTCTCTTTCTACGGAAGACACTGGATGACAAAATGCTCAACGCCGGTGTTCTTCACTGACCCCTCCCTTTCTTTTTTCTCTTTATAATCAGTTTTTAACTGTCCAAAATCACATTTTTGGGTCAATAAAAGCAGCTAAGCTGAGAAGCTAAGCTAACAAGCCGACCTCTGGAAATAAACCTCCGTCTTGTTGAAGCTCCAAAATTCGTGGTTGAAACCCGTGCCTTTGTGTAAAAAGTTGTTTTTCTCTGCAAAAAGAAGCTGAGAAAATGTTTACTGATTAAAAAAAAAAAATTAAGCTTTGTGTGAAAAATGCTATGCTAAAGAGCTCAAACCACACTGAGCGTCCGCCATTTTGAGAACTGAAAAACAGTAAATACAGACAGCCCACGTCACGTCAAGGGGCCTCCCTCCCATTTTTCTTAAAGAGACACGCTGCTCACTCCCTCATTATCCATCCTTCGGTTCAAGCCGTCTTATACTGTCATCTAGTGGTTAAAAAAGGTACTACACGCAAAACAAATTAACCAACATTTTTTCTTTAATTTGACAATATTACTGGTACTAATTATTGTAAAATTTCATACAATATTATCGTTTATCGCAATAATTTCTGAGACAATTAATAGCCCAGCAAACTTTATTATCATGACAGGCCTAGTTTAAGGCTTTATAAACCCTTCCCACACTCCTAACATTTCCCACTCTCTTATTTTTTTCCCATTTCATTTACCCTTTATTTATACAAGTACTGTAGTCTCATTGAGCCACGAGAACTCATTTTATAAATATATTCCTATGCTCTTAAACACTTTGGCGATGGCAATGAAGATGATGATGATGAGATGAATGTACAGTACTGCACAGTATGTAAAGTATGTACAATATTTAAAAAAGGGGCTTAATAAGACTGTGATACAGTGAAGCTGCAAGAAGTGAACCTCAAAATAGTGAGGGAGGACAGTACCTTAAAAAATCAAAGTCCATTAGGGTATTTAAAATGCTCAGCTCTGGGAAAATATATTTGGAGAAAATAAAGAAACACTGGCACATTATGAGCACTGATGTGGTGTTTTAAAATGATAAACTTCCCCCCAAAAAAATCCATTAAAAATCTCATCAGATTTAATTTGATCTCCTTCAAAAACATTACATTCTTAAATCCTCCGCTTAGAAATGATCAATGTACTCAATATCTTTCCATACAATTGCACCAGTTACCGGTAATAATAATCCAATTACAATAAGAGTTGTGGGAGTAATGCCTCCTACCCACCGCCCCCGGCGTCGGGCGGCCGAAGCGGCCGGATAACACCGGTTTACATTCAAAGTCTATGGAGGAGACGCGTGGAGTCACGGGGAACAAGGAAGCGGCGAGATTCAACTGATCGAAGCGGCGCGACGGCAGCCTGCACACGCACGCGCGCGTCGCCGTCGAGCCGCAGACGTCCCAAATGTTGATCTCTGGCGGCTCGACGCATCCGGCAAACAGTCGGGAGAGCCTCGCTATCTGATTACACAACCACAACGGGACTTTTTTCGGACTTTTTAAACTCACCGGATCCAGCCTCCAGGAATTGGAACCAAACTCCGGTAAGAAACGTGGCATTTTTACAGTTGCTGCTGACAGGCTGCTGTACTCTCCAGTGTAGATCACCCCAAACATAAAAAAAAGTTTTAATCTCATCGAAGACCGTCGGAGGTGCAGTTAAAACAACAACTGAACCCGGAAAACAAGCCAGAGACCCCTCCCTCTGCTACCCCCTAGTGTACGTCATCAGACGGTGTTCAGTGGCCAGTGGGACCGTGACCAGCGGCAAAAAGGGGGCGGCAGGCGCGTTTGCAGTTGTGCGGTGGGTAAGAGGCATCAGTGTTACACTTAGGTGGGCTAACCAAAATGTTATATACCTTATCAGATGTCCATGGGGTTTAGAATAGAAAGGGAAAACCTCAAGGTGATTTACATCAGAATA
>JBBPBX010049004.1:0-25530 GCA_038048925.1 Garcialebias charrua
CAAGATCTCTCCTCGGGGCCGTAACCCTCCCAATCAACCAAAAACTGATGTCCACGACCCCGTCTCCGAACATCCAGGAGTCGACGAACGGTGAACACAGTCTGATCATCAACCACACGAGGGGGTGGACGATCGAGGTCGGAAGGATTCAAAGGATCCTCCACATAGGGCTTGAGTTGGGACACGTGGAAGGTGGGATGAACACGCATAGAGCGAGGGAGCCGAAGTTTAACAGCAGAGGGGTTAACAATTTTGACAACAGGAAAAGGTCCAATAAACCGAGGTCCCAGTTTTCTGGAGGTGTCCTTGAGGGAGATGTTCTGAGTGGAGAGCCATACCTTCTGTCCCACAGCGTACAGAGGAGCCGGAATACGGCGACGATCAGCCCACCTCCTGGTTTGTTCACGGGACCGAAGAAGAGCCTCCTTGGTCTGCCTCCAGATGCGTCTGCAACGTCGTAGGTGGTACTGGACAGAGGGGACAGACACGTCAACCTCCTGGTGGGGAAACAGTGGAGGCAGGTAACCCAGAGATGCTTCAAAAGGAGAGAGGCCCGTAGCCGAGGACGTGTGAGTATTATGGGCATACTCAACCCAGGGGAGAAGAGAGGACCAATCAGCAGGGTTATTGTCAATGACACAGCGAATAGAGGACTCAAGTTCTTGGTTGCATCTTTCAGACTGACCGTTGGTTTGGGGATGATAACCAGAAGACAAGCTCACCGAGGCACCAAGGGCTTGACAGAAAGCCTTCCAAACTTGAGACACAAATTGGGGACCACGATCCGAGACGATGTCACAAGGAATGCCGTGAAGTCGAAAGACATGCTGGACCATGAGGTGAGCGGTCTCCAGAGCAGAGGGGAGTTTAGTTAATGGAACAAAATGTGCAGCTTTAGAGAATCTGTCAACAATGGTAAGGATGACGGTGTTACCTTCAGAAGGGGGTAAACCCGTCACGAAGTCCAGAGCAATGTGGGACCAAGGACGACCAGGAACAGCAAGGGGCCTGAGGAAACCCGCAGGAGGTTGATGGGTGCTTTTATTTCGAGCACAAACAGCACATGCAGCGACAAAACGCTTGACATCACGGGGAAGGGTAGGCCACCAGAAGTGCCGCTTGGTGAAGGAAGTCATGCGATTGACACCAGGATGGCAGGAGAACTTCGAACAGTGAACCCATTGCAGGACCTGGCTGACCACAGACACGGGAACAAACAAACGATTAGGTGGACCAGTACCAGGATCAGGTTCAGTCTGTTGAGCTTGAATGATGTCCCTCTCGATCCCCCAGGAGGTGGCACCAACAACACAGGTGCGAGGGAGAATGGCCTCAGTGGTCTCGGCGGAATCTGTAGACGAGAATTGTCTGGACAGGGCATCAGGCTTAACATTCTTGGACCCAGGGCGATAAGTGATAGAAAAATTGAACCTGGTGAAAAACAGGGACCACCTGGCCTGTCTCGGGTTCAGTCGTTTGGCACTCCGTAGATAAGAAAGGTTCTTATGGTCGGTGAGAACAATAAAAGGCAGGTTGGACCCCTCTAACCAATGCCTCCATTCCTCGAGAGCCAATTTGATGGCCAACAATTCCCGATTTCCCACGTCGTAGTTGGCCTCAGAAGGAGAAAGGCGGCGAGAAAAAAATGCACAAGGGTGGACCTTGCCATCAACAGGGGACCTCTGCGAGAGAACAGCACCCACGCCGGTGTCCGAGGCGTCAACCTCAACAATGAACTGCAAACTGGTGTCAGGATGGGTTAGAACAGGGGCAGAGGAAAAAAGTCCCTTGAGTTTGATGAAGGCCTCTTCAGCCTCCCTGTTCCAAGAGAAAATACGGAGAGAAGAGGTGAGTTTGGTTAATGGACACACAACTTGACTGAAGTTCCTGATGAAACGGCGATAAAAGTTGGCGAAGCCCAGGAAGCGTTGGAGTTGTTTGCGGTTCAGAGGAGTGGGCCAGTCCATCACAGCCTTGACCTTCTCCGAGTCCGTCCAGACCTGTCCACTCTTAAACACAAATCCCAAAAAGGCAACAGAGGGCACACTGAACTCACACTTCTCAGCTTTGACGAAGAGTTGGTTCTCAAGCAGCCGCTGGAGAACAGCCCGAACATGTTGTGTGTGTTGTTGAGGGTCCTTGGAGAAGATCAGGATGTCGTCCAGGTAAACGAAGACAAACTGAGACAAAAAATCCCTCAGTACATCGTTGACCAAGGCCTGAAACACAGCAGGAGCATTTGACAACCCAAAAGGCATCACTAGATATTCAAAATGTCCAAAAGGGGTTCTGAAGGCAGTCTTCCATTCGTCCCCTTCTTTCATACGAACCAGGTGATAAGCGTTCCGGAGGTCAAGCTTAGTGAAAATAGAAGCCTCCCTGAGTTGCTCGTAAATGGACTCGATAAGAGGTAGAGGATATTTATTCTTAATGGTGATCTGGTTCAGTTCTCTGTAATCTATACAAGGCCGTAACGTTTTATCCTTCTTGGCGACGAAGAAAAACCCAGCTCCAACTGGGGACGTCGAAGGACGAATAATGCCTGAGGATAAAGATGCGTCAATATATTCCCTCATAGTTTGCTTCTCAGGACCAGACAGATTATACAGACGGCAGGAAGGTAAGGGAGCACCAGGTAGTAAATCTATGGAACAGTCATATGGCCTGTGGGGAGGTAATGAGAGAGCTCGGGATTTGCTGAACACCGGGGCCAGGTCATGGTAACTGGTTGGAATAGATGACAAATCCACCACCTCATCTTCATAACAAGGCGGAGGAGAGGAGGAGATTGCAGATTTAAGGCAGTTGGAGGAACAATAATGACTCCATGAAACTATCTGGTTATGAGACCAGTCAATTTGAGGGTTATGTTTTCTGAGCCAGGGAAATCCTAATATAACTTGAGGGGTCTCTGAATGAAAAACAAAAAATTCACTCTGTTCATGATGGTTGCCAGATACAATGATTTTTAAAGAGGTGATCTTATGGGAAATAGTGGAAATGGACTGACCGGTGAGCGCTGTCATAGAGAGGGGTTGATGTAAACTGTCCAGAGGGATAGAAAGTTGTTCCACCACACAGTCACTGACTAGATTCTGTTCAGCTCCAGAATCAATTAAAGCCTGCACGGGGAGATTAATGTTATTGTAACAAACTGCAGATTGAAGAGTCAGACGGTTCTCAGGAGAAATGTTTGAAGCGCCCACCAGTATCTCCTGTTTTACTGGTGAGAATGGCCTTTTAAACGAAGAGAACATGTAGCAATGAAGTGCCCCTTCTTCCCACAATATAAGCATTCTTTAGCTGAAAGACGCTTCTGTCTCTCCTCAGGGGTGAGGCGGGTACGTCCAATTAACATAGGCTCTGATGAATCAGGTTCATTCACAGGATTACATATTGGACTGCGGCTTACCGGATCCGGAAGTGGAGTCACGGAAGTGGAAGGACCCTGGGATTTGTAGTCCAACAATCCCCGATATTCTCTGTGGCGATCGTCAATGCGGATGGATAAATCAATTAGATCGTTTAAGTTGTCAGGTTCATTCACAAGGGCCAACTGATTCTTAATGTGATCATTGAGGGCATTGACGAATACTCCCCGTAGAGCGAGGTCCTCCCATCCGGCCTGTCTGGCCACAATCCGGAAGTGGAGAGCGAAGTCCGCCGCAGATTGGTTCCCCTGGCGTAGCGCCATTAGCCTCTTGGAAGCTGTCTCCTGGTGCAGCGGTCGCTCGAAAACTCTCTGAAAGTCGTTGTAAAAAGTGGAAAAGGTACAGTCACTTACAGAAATGGAACCAAAGTAAGCATCAGCCCACCTTAAGGCCTCTCCTTGTAGGGCGGAAACTATGTAGGATATGCGGGACGAGTCGGAGGAATAGGTTCGTGGAGCTCTGCTAAAGGCTAGATTACATTGTAGCATAAACCCACCAAAATGTTCAGTTTTACCAGAAAATAGTTGACTGGGTTTCATCTCGGGCTCACGCACAGAGTATTGGGTTGGTGGCTCTGGGGATTGTGCAGCAGAGGCAGTGTTGGTAATTCCGGTGTGGGAAGGAGGAGATCTCTGCTCTCCCAGCTTGTGGACCATTCCACCCAGTTTAGTCAAGTTCTCTGAGATAGTTTGTTGTTGGCTCTGAATCTGTTGAAACATGTTTTGGGTTGCAGTTAGTCGTTGTTCTTGGGAAAGAATAGCTTCTCTTAATTGATCCATCTCAGTCTGGTCGTGAGTACTCATGTTATGGCTGAATCATTCTGTTGTAAACAATTACTGAAAACGTACTCAAATTCAGACCAAGGCTGAGAAGGATCACAGACACAGGTAATCAGTTAAGTGAGTTTATTTACAGTGCTGGGGTAAAGGAAGTCAGGGTTCCTGGAAGGAAAGGGGGAAAAAGATTAATGATGATGTTTGGGGAATATTGCAGTTTTAGTGTTTAATTAAGTCTCTCTCTTACAGAAGGAACTTGGAGGAGGCAGACCAGAGGGAGGAGGTGAGTGTCCATCAGGTGAGTAATTCCTTGTATTTATCCAAGAGTCCCAAGTAGTGTCTTGCAGGTGGCAGCTGGTGGAGGAGTGTCAGGCTGGAGGACAGAGTTTTCTCAGAGAAGGAGTCCAGTTTGGAGGCAGCTTGTCCAGTTTGGGTTCCAGAGGTGAGTCACAGATTTGTCTTGAAAACACAGGGAGACATAAGCTGGTTAAACATAAGTTCACAAAGGAGAACATTAAAATGGCTGTCTCACAGTACCCAAGGTGACTGAATGATTCAGCAAAGACTGGAACCTCCTCCAAGGCTTAAATAGCAGCTGGACTCGTTAACCGGATTGGCAACAGCTGGTTACCCAGGAACTCCCATCTCCAACACTCAGCAACTGCAAGGTGAGTTCTCACATACACACACAAACACAAACCCAACACCATTTAATTCATTTACAGTAAACTACTGGATTTGAAGCGTGCTTCCTCAGATAAAATCAAAGCTGCTTGGGAAGAGGATCTCGGCTCCTCTATTTCAGAGGACTCTTGGACCTCCATACTCAAACTGGTGAGCTCCAGTTCTCTCTGTGCTAGACATTGTCTAATACAATTTAAAGTGGTGCACAGAGCTCACATCTCTAAACTGAAATTGTCCTCTATGTATCCTGATGTCAGCCCATACTGTGTGAGATGCAAACATGCTGAAGCCTCTCTCTCCCATATGTTTTGGTTTTGCCCATCTATGAACAAATATTGGCGGGAAATCTTTCAGACATTATCACGTGTACTAGATACACGTCTGAACCCTGACCCACTGATTGCTCTGTTTGGTCTTGTAGAGGGCATGACAAACCTAAATAAAAACCAACAACACGTAATATCGTTCACCTCTCTCCTGGCCAGACGAGCTATTTTGCTAAGGTGGAAAGAACCGTCTCCACCCACTCACGCTCAGTGGTTGGCTGACATCATGTCCTGTTTAAAGCTGGAGAAAATCAGATTCACACTCCAACAGAAAGAGGGTAAATTTGAGAATGTTTGGGGACCTTTCCTGAATCTGTTCCAGTCTCTTTGACAACACAACTCATTCAGGTTAATGCAGTCTCTTGGCTATTTTACCTTTTATTTATTTTTTTCCCTTTTCTTTTGGCAGTGATTGGGTAGGGATTATTTTCTATGTTATTATTATTTTTATTTTATTTATTTATTTTTTCCTTTGGTGTGGATTATAATGTACATGTTGTAACTTAGATTGACTGTTGTGTTTTTTTTTGTTTTGTTTGTTGTTGTTGTTGTTGTTTGAAGAAAAAAAATGAAAAATTCAATAAAAAAGATCTTGAATTTGAAAGATAGGAAACAATTTGTACAAATAAATGATGTAAGATCTGACCTCTGTAATATCACATGTGGAGTTCCCCAAGGCTCTGTACTTGGACCAAAGCTATTTATTTTATATGTGAATGACTTGGTAAATGTGTCAGGACTCCTTAAATGTGTACTTTTTGCTGATGATACCACATTTTTCTGTTTAGGTGAAGATATAGAACAAATGTTGGAATTGATAAAGACAGAATTTGTCAAGATACAAACTTGGTTTAAAATAAATAAATTATCATTAAATCTAGAAAAAACTAATTACATGATATTCAGTAATAAAAAGAAAACTGTTGATGTTCCACTCAAAATTGAGGGTGTTGAGATTTGTAGAGTGAGTGAGGTGAAGTTTTTGGGTGTTATCATTGATGACAAACTGACATGGAAACAACACATAAATTCTGTAAGAATAAAAATAGCTAAATCGATTGCAGTACTGTACAAAGTCAGAGACCTATTGAATGATAAAGCTCTGTATTTGTTGTATAACACAATCATTGTTCCACACTTAATCTATTGTATTGATGTTTGGGGGAAAGCGTGTAAAACAATCACAAAGCCTATTTTTGTATTACAGAAAAGAGCTGTAAGAATTATCACTAGAAAACATTACCGTCATCCATCAAGTACATTATTTTATCAACTGAAGTTATTGAAGTTCCATGATTTGGTAGACTATAATATTTTATCAGTTATGTATAGGGCTCAAAATAATGCATTACCTTTAAATATCCAAATGCATTTTGTTAAAAGACAAAGTTGTTATAATCTTAAGGGGACAGAGATGTTTGTAAAACCACAATTCAGAACTAGTTTGAAGGGACGTTCTACCTCAATCCAGGGAATTAGATTATGGAATGGCTTGGAGAATGTAGTTAAAAATGCCAAGTCAATGTTTACATTTAAGAAAATGATCAAAACGAATGTGTTAAAAATATATATATGAAATAGCGTAATGTGTATTGTATTAGTTAGAAAATTAGAAAGAGTTAGTCATTTTGTACTGTTGGTTGAAGATTATTATTGTTTAATCTGATTGTTGGAAAAAAGGGGCAGATATAATAAGATTTATTCTTCTTTCTGCTACCTTTCATTTTTTATATTTTGTACATTATCATTTATGGGATTGTCTTGTATTGTTTCTTTTGTTAAAAAAATGAACAAATTCAATAAACATAAACATCTTATCTTGTAGAGCTGCTATTGCCCTATACACCCCCTCTGTTACTGGAACTACTAACAGTTCCAAAAGTCAGAACTCACACTTATGGTGAGGCTTCTTTCCAGTACTATGGCCCCCGTCTGTGGAATAGTCTGCCGGAGAACCTGAGGGCTGCAGAGAATGTTGTTGTTTTTAAGAGCAGGCTCAAGACCCATCTTTTTAACTGCATTTCCTGAACTGGTTCATCTCTGTTCACTCTATACATTTTCCATACTACTGTATTTAATTTTATTTATTTATTTATTTATTTTTGTGTGTCGTTTGCTTTAATTTTGTGAGTTTATTGTTTTATAATTCTGTACAGCACTTTGAGCTGCTTTTAGTATGAAGGGTGCTTTATAAATAAAATTGATTGATTGATAGTGACATAAGCCCCATTTGCACTGCCTCTACACAGCCCCAACTATGGGCATTGCGCCATGGAAATAACCCTTTTGCATTAAAGGGGACCACACATGCAAAATTCACTTTTTAATGTTTTTTACTAAACTTTGGGTATTTACTTAATAAAAAAACAGTCCTTGTGCCAAAAAAATGCACCCAGTGGTTTATTTACTCTAAGTAGATTTATTTGTCTGTGATTAAAAACGCTTCGTTTCACACTTCCTGCGGTTTGTGACGTCACAAACCGTAGCCAATCACCTCAAACCTGAGTCCAGCCCCTCACCTAGCAACCCCTGGTGATGCTCCACCCACTTGAGTATAAAAGATGTCACGGTTGCCTAGCGGTTTAGGAGCTGACCTGGCGGTCATTTATTCATTTATTTAGCCCCCGGGGGGCTAGGGGTTTGCCCTGCTCCAGCCATGTAGCACATCTCGAGTAAAACCAGAATGTTTTATTACCTTGTTTGAATGAACTCTGTCTCGTTGAAACTGTGCAGAGGGCTTTTGGTAAGTTATCTTAAGCTACTAGCACTAACAGTAAGTCAAATGAGTAATAAAAAAGAGCTAATTTTAAAATAACAACATATTAGAGATACTGGCTGTTACCGAGGGCGTAGTTAATGTAAATAGGTCTTTGTAGGGCGTGGCTTTTAGACCTCATTATTCATAAACCGGTCGTTTAGAACGGAAGTGAAATTTGGCAGAATTAGAAAGGGGATATTTTATTATATAAGCATTATTTTGTGTATAAAATTGACTGAAAATGGTCTGGATAGCCCACAGATAAACCACAAAAAATTATATATCCTACATTTGGTCCCCTTTAATTATTTAGCTAGTATTTTAGCTGATTTGAGGCTGATGCGAGTCCTCTTTTCATCCCTGCTTCTCTGGTGGGACCGACCGAGCTCCGTCGAGCCGAGTTCGGCCCAAAACGTAAATGCTGGACTCTGACTGGTCAGGAGGATGAGTCACTGGATCAGAAATTTTTCACCGATCTGCCATTTGCAATTTCGTGGGACGCGGCGCAGCGGCTGGATCTATTTCCAAGATTTTAAAAATAATAATGACAACACCGTGCTTAATTCTGAAGTCCAGGCGTTTTTTGTGTTTGGTGACCGACGAGCGAGCTGAGTCACTGCGGAGGATCATACGAGCTGCCGACCTAAGGCCAAACCTCGCGTGCTCACAAAGGCCGGATTCCGAGCCCTGGCAGGCGGGAGGACTGGTAGTTCGAGACAGAGGGTGGAAACGTTATTTTAAAAATATTTTATGTATAAAAAACTTTTTTTTCATCAGTGAAGATTAAAAATAAATAAACGTAGCCGACTTTATCACAAAATCCTGTTTTCACTTTGACTTTATTAAATAATCTGTTAATTAAAGTTAACTCAGTTGAAAAATTATTCCGGTTCCGGCAAGCTGATGGACAGCAGCTCCCCCCGTCTTCTCTGTACTGTAGTCTTTTGTCATCAAACTGACCCGTTTTTGAACAGGACTAAAGTTGGTCCCCCTTCCAACTGAATTCAGTGTTCATTGACTCAGAGAGCAGAGCGGGACTGTCTAAAAAATTATTTTGGCCCAGGACCGGCTGCTCCCACTCCACCGGTCAGTCTGAGCTCATCCGGCCGGCCAGGTGACCCCTCGAGCTGGGGAGCCGTCCCACGAAGGCCCTGTGTTTTTTTTGTTTTTTTCTCTCTTTCTCTTGACCCCAACCAAATTTCTCATATGGACCTTGTGGTTCTACCTGATTCCGACAAGAATCGCAGTGGTATCTTTGCTGACCTTATTGCTGCTTTCTGTTGGACTGGCCACGTGGTGTCTTCATTCTGGGGGAAGTGTACCTGTCTCCCAGAACCTGTGTCACAGGACCAGAACCGAACCGAGTTGGCTGTGGTTCCTCTTGTTTACTCCTGAACTAGCGGACCTTCTGCATTGGAGAGACCATGTTTGGGCCGCAGCGAGAAAATCTGGCTCAGACACTGATTGGTTGAATTTTCGGCAGCTGAGGAATAAATGCACAACTGCCATCAAAGCCACAAAATGTAACTTTTTTTAATTATCCCAGACCTCCAAAAATCTAAATGAACCTAAAATATTCTGAAAAACCATCAAATCTCTCTCAGGCACCCCACAATCATCTGACCTCCCATCACAACTTCTCGTAAACTTTGTTCCTGTGTCAAATAAGCACAAGATCCTGAACTGTTTCAACAAAAAAATGTTGCTTCTAGTTCATTATTTGACACAGTTACAATGGAAAATCAGCCACTTCGCCTAATAACCAAACTTCTACAAATTAAAACCCTCCTACAAGTCAATTGCTCAGTTAATCCCACATTCTTTTTTTCTCCTTTCTCAGTCAGTGAGGTAAATAAACTGTTAAAAGGTCTTGATCCTAAAAAATCTGCAGGTCCAGATGAACTTCCACCCTATTTCTTAAGGCTTGCTGCTCATACAATCACAGTCCCCATGACCCACATCTTTAACCTGTCCATAAGCCAAAACTCCATTCCGGATGCTTGGAAAACTTCCTTTGTTCTTCTAAAAAAGCTAAGTCTGCTCCTCAAAAAATAAAACAAAACAAAGCTGATCAGTCTTATATCGGGGAAACTAAACAGCCACTGGCCAAAAGGATGGCCCAGCACAGAAGATCAACATCATCATGTCAGGACTCCACAGGTCTACACTCATCTCCAGGCCAGCGGTCACTCTTTCAGGGATGAAGATGTTCACATCCTTGATAGAGAGGAACAATGGTTTGAGAGAGGAGTAAAGGAGGCCATCTTTGTGAAAAGAAACCGTCCATCATTAAACAGAGGTGGAGGCCTCCGGGTTCAACTGTCCCTCTTACAATGCTGTTATTGCTAGTATCACTCAGCCCTCTGTGAATAGCAAACAACCATCAGGGTGCTAACGATCCATCGTTAGGCTGATGGTCCTCCTTGATCATGTGAGCAGCTGGTTTCGGCTGTCATCAGCCAACTGGTTGATCCACTGTGAGAGGGTGCTATTTATAAGACTGAGCTGAATACAGCAACTCAGACTGAGGAAGTCTTTCGGACGAAAGACGAAACGTTTCTACATTTTTTTTGCTTTGTTTTGTTTTATTTTTTTGAATGTCCAGAGACCAGACTTAGATTTTTTAGATTTTTCTACCTGGATTATTGAGCATGCATCAGGGTATTCCCTTGTTCTTCCTTTGCTGAAGGGAGGTGACCCCACCTCACTGAACAACTATTGACCAATTTCTAAAAACTGCATTTTAGCCAAGGTTCTAGAAAAACTGATAAACTCTCAAATCAAAAATTACCTGGACTCATTTAACATCTTACCTCTCCATCAATCTGGTTTCAGGAAACAACACAGCACAACTTAATGACGTTGTTGAAGCATTGGATGCTAAGGATTATTGTGCTACACTTTTCTTAGACCTGTCTAAAGCTTTTGACACTGTGGATCATAACATCTTGTGTCATAAACTCTCAGAAATCGATTTCTCAGATTACACCATTGGTTGGTTCTCATAAGCCCCTTTCATAAGACAGCTCAGTCCGGCTCTGATGCGTGTTCGGTACTCCAACGAGCATTCAAAAAAAACACAAAGGCGGACAGCCGAGTTAATTTTACTCACCTCTGATGCGCCCCTCACCCACCACTAGAGGTAGTGTCAGGGGCGCATCCGAGCCGGGCAGACCCACTTGTGAATGCAACACGCGGATCCGCGCTCAGAATACAGATGACATCAGTGTGCGACCGCTGGGTTAATCAACAGGCAGATTTGTTACTGAGGAAATCGCTCTTATTTCCCATCTCTCTCTCTCTCTCTCTCTCTCTCTCTCTCTCTCTCTCTCTCTCTCTCTCACTCTCTCTCTCGCAGCGAGACACACACACACACACAGTGGAGACACAACGGATGTCACTCGCAGCGAGACACACACACATACACGCAGTGTATGTGTGTGTGTGTCCGCTGCGAGTGACATCCGCTGTGTCCCTCCAGCGTGCACGCACAGGGGGAGGGAGGGAGATGTCAGAGAGATGTCAGGGAGCTGTAGATTTATTACTGAGGAAATATTAAAAATGACACGAAACGACTACTTGTACACGTCTGACGTCTGTCCCACAATAAATACGTCACAGTCCAGTTCAGCTCAGCTCCACGCCTCTTTTGGAGCCGCGCTGCGGGTTCATATATGAACACATTTATGTGAGCGGGACCTGCCCGCATTCAACTGTGGTTTTATGAATGACCGGGGGAGGGTTAAGGCCGGACTGGTCTGTGTGGGAATTGCGCGGATCTGACTTATGAAAGGGGCTTTACTATCTTTCAGATCTGAGGCAATGCATGTGTTCAACATAGCGGTACTTCCTCCAATTGTTTAACAGTCAACAATGGTGTACCACAAGGCTCAGTCTTAGGGCCCACCCTCTGTACAATCTACTTTTTTTTTCAACCTTGGCTCTCGACGGAGGCAGTCGCTAGTCCTTTCCTCTCCCGTCCTCCCCCCCCCCTCCCCCGCTGCTGCCTGCAGCTCCTCAGCATGCACCTCGAACGCAAATTAAGATGGATTGGAGGTTTGGGCATTCGATTCTACGAACAAGATTTCTACAGAAGAGTGACGAAGAGGATACGCCATGGATTCCTGTGGGTGTGGATGGTGTGTGTCTCGCTCTCTGTGCTATGCTCTGTGGAGGTGAAGAATCTGGATTATATTGGATTATGATGGCATCACTTTGCTTTTTGGCGTTTGTGGAGCACTGGCCTATCGCAAAAGCGGGAGACTTCAGTAGGACTTAATGCCTGGAGCACCCGACGTCTGGTCTGCGCGGTGACCTCGAGAAATCAGCTGTTTGCGAGCTTATCCAGAGGGTGAACAGATCACCCTCGGATTGGGACTCTGGACGCTGTGGTCAACATCTGAGGTCAGAGCTTGGATCAGTGGAAAAAGTCCCGAATTGGATCACTTGGAACAGAGTCGCCCTTACAGACTGAAGGCTACAGAAATTACAATGTGAGCCTGAAGTGAAAATATTTGTCAATTCTTATCTGACTCCCTTGGAAACAGCCTTGAAAAAGGCTGGATATCTAATTTCTCCTGAGATGTGCTTTACTGTGGACAAAACAGCTGCTCTCTTGTCTTGTCTGCCACCCCCCCCCCCCCCGGAGAACTTTTCTATGAGCGTTCTGGAATGTCTCATGGACAGAAACCTCCCTGCCTCAGTCTCAACATGCAACATGTAACTGTCTAAATGTGCTTATTGGTATAGTTTTTACTGTGTCATGCGGTGTCTTGGCAGACAAAATGTGATACATTTTTTTTAATACCAACGCTGTGACCCTCATGGTACTTTCCTTTTTTCACACCTTTGACCTTCATCCCGAAACGGATGAGAGAGGCCGCGCTGAAGAACATGTCATGTGTTCTGAATAAGCAGCAGCTTTACACACTCACTCCATCTTCAGGATGACTGTGCATACATAATCACGCTGTATTGGTGAAAACTGGTGCAATGTTAATAAAAGCTCTTGAATCTTGAATCTTGAATAGGTAATGTAGGTCAGAGCATCCCTGATGCATCCTTCATTTCTATGCTGATGACACAGTTGTTTATCGTCCAGCTAAAACAGTTGCTAAGACTTTCCAGCTTTTGCAATCATCTTTTGACATCATCCAGTCAGATTTGTTCTGTCTCAAACTTGTCTTAAATGCTGATAAAACCAAAGGGATGCTTTTCTCAAACAGGAAGTCAGTCCCAGCAGTTCTTCCTCTGATTTTATCCTCAAATGGTGTCCCTATTGAGTTTTTTGATTCCTATAAATATTGGGGTATCCTGGTCAATTTGCATGTCTCTTTTAAGCTCCACGTGGAAAACCTAGTAAAGAAACTGAAAGTTACACTGGGTTTCTTTTTCAGAAACAGAGCCTGTCTAACACTGAATGCTAAGAATACCTTGTAACGGTGACTTTCCTTACCATCATTAATTACGGTGACATTATCTACATGAACGCACCTGCAAGCACCCTGCAGATGTTTGATGTTGTCTATCATTCAATTCAAGATTCAAGTTCCTTTATTATCCCCGAGGGGCAATTAGATTTGCAGTCAATAGGTGTGCACAGTTTCATACATACATATGCACTTACACACACATACACATATAAACACAAGACAATAAAACATTAAAATAACAGTGTTAAAATTAGTGTGCATTAAGAAACCTGATTGCTACTGGGATAAATGAGTTTTTAAATCTGTTCGTTCTACATGGTGCACTAAGTTCCCTTATCAGTCATGTCACTTGGTGCAACATAAATGCTATGGGAAATTGCACCCCGCGCGATTACCTGAAGGAAAACAATCACGCCTTTATGGCAGGGCCGTCAACGTCGTGCCAGCGACCCCGCCCTCTGGGTATTTAAGGCACTGACGCCCATCCATCATTCTCTTATTGCCCTTCACCTCGCTTAAACCTGAACTCTCTCTCTCTTCGCGGGACTTCTATGTTGCCTCATCGCTCGACCAGAGGTGAGCTTGCTCCCTACACAGGGCGTATAGAGAATTATTCCTGCGTACTGCTGGGCTAGCGAAAGCTAGTCCGGCACATTTTTCCTTAACCCCGAAGTTTTTTCTTCTCCTCTCTCCGCAGACTGCTTCGCTCGACGGCGCTAACTGCGTCACACCGCTACCCCTGCTAATTCGTAGCGGGCTAGCCAGCGAAAGTGACGAGACGGAGGAGACGTCTCAAATAAAAAGAAAAAGGATTTTGGAAGGACTCGCTCGTCTTATCTCGGACATGTCTCCGGAGAAAGGAAAGCGAAAGACAAGACTTCCGAAAAAGACCAGCAGGACGGCGAGCCCAACCTCGCGTGCCTGCCCCAGCGGCTGCAGTTTTTCCCTCTCAGCGACGGACACCCACGAGGCCTGTCCCGTCTGCTTGGGGATGCTGCACGCGAAAATGGCGTTGGACGCACCCGACTCTTGCCCACACTGCAGCCAGATGCTGGAGGCGGTGAGGAGGCACCGGGCAGACTTCGTCGCCAAGGCCATGGGCGCTGCTGCGGCGCTAGCAGACCCAGACAATACTGGGGCTCTCACTCCCACGTCGGAGCTCGAGGGCATGGCTCTGGATGACAGCACCCGAGTCGAATGGGGCGAAAGCCCAGATGTACTGGCTCCCATGGTGGACTTAACAGTCGAATTCGACACTCGAGGTATGATGAACGAGGACGAGATCTCGATTTCAGCCTCAGGTGAATTTTCTGCGGATGACGCCAACGTCGAATACGAGGAACAGGGAGAAGACCTGTCCCGCACCCCGGCGCCTGTGCTCCCGGAGACTGACTTTTCCATCCCTACTCTGTTCGACTTGTGTCACAGAGCAACGGACGCGCTGCAGATCCCATGGCCTCCACCTCCACCTCGTCAACAGGTCACGAGGTTGGCAGGAAACTATTTTTATTCAAAGCAGCAGGCTGCCACGAGGCAAAGGATGCCCGTCTTTCCGGACTTCCTCACAGAGCTGACTCGCACCTGGTCTCAGCCCAGAGCTCCCATGTTGCTGCCGCTCTCACAGTTCCTCAACGAGGACGGGGTGGATGAAGCGGGAATAGCCAATGTGCCTCAAATTGAGGACAGGCTGGCATCTCATCTGGCTCCCAAGTCATCCGGGACAAAACCAACTCTCCCCAGCAAAGCCTGTCGAGCCTCGGCTTCTCTGCTCGAGAAATGCTACAGAGCTCAGGGCCTCGCGGCGCGCACAATGAACGCGTCCGCCATGATGCAAGCATACCTGGCTGAAAAACTGTAGGAGCTCCAGGTAATGACTGACAAGCAAGCTGCCGCAGACCTGCCGGATGAAGCCCGTAGGGCAAATGACTTTGTGCTCCGCATGATGGGGACAGCAGCTGTTGTACAAGGCAGAGGCATGGCTGAGGTGGTCATCGTAATACGCCATCTATGGATGACCCTAATTGACCTCCCGGAGGGACAAAAAATTCCTTTTCTCCACCATTCGATTGAACCGATGGGACTTTTTGGAAAAGCTCTTGATCGAATTCAGACCAGGTTGGACCAGAGGCGCAAACAGGCTGAAGCTCTCCGAGTGGGCATCCCCAGGAGAGCCTTCGCCCCCCCCAGGGTGTCAGCTGGGAGCAGACTTGTGCAACCTCGACACCACTCAGTCACACGTGCCCCACCGCAAAAGCGGCCGGCATACGAGGCCGAACACCGGCAGAGATCACCGTCGGGCCCACCTCGGACCGAACACACCTGGAGTAAAAACAGATTTGTTCCCCGCCATGCGATCCGACACAGGGCTTCCTCTTTAAATCGGGACACCAGACAGAAGCGTGCCTGATGAACCAGGCCCGCTCCTTGACTTTACAGGATCACCCGCCAACGTGGTACGGGAAATTACCTTTTCACGTCCAGACTTTGTTTGTAGCATGGTACAAAAAGCTAGTGACTTTGTTTTAGACATGAATCATGTTCTTTCTGCTGTGAGTGACATAAAGTCAAATATGTCGTTACACATAAGCACAAATAAAGCTCAAAAAACAGCCCCTCTCTGTTTTCTTGACTCACAAAAAAACAAAAAACAACAACAAACACAGTAACATCAGCGGCACGGCCCTCTCTGTTCTTCCAGCCAATATAAAGGACGGGAGCCATCATCCCCCCCCTCCCTCGCGGCTCACGGGGTGTTAGCCTAATCAATAAAACCCAGCAGGGTGCCTCGCGTCTGTCTGCAACAGACTGGCCCAGAGGCGCCTGCAAACATGCCCGACACTCCTCACAGAGACAGGTGAGGGGGTCACGTGCTCTAGCCCCCGCTCCGTTGTAAACCACGGGGCTGGGAATACACAAATTAAACAACCCCGTGACACGTCCGCGCTCCAGGGGTGCGCGCCGACAGAATCTGACAACCCACCTTCCTGGCCACCTATTCAACGGATGCCAGTAAGGGACGGGGGGGCGGGGGGCACGACAGAAGCCTGCAGGCCAACACCAGTATCACACGTTCACAAAGGCAGTTGTGATGAAACTGTAGCGTGTGTAAACACTCAGTGCAGAACAGAAATGGCACCAGGGCTGAATCAGACTCCTCTTTCCTTTAATCAAAGAGGAATGAACTCTCTGTCACCAACCAATCTAAGATCTGCTCAACACAAAGGACCATCTCGAACAGCTCCACATTCTCGTGCTGAAGCTGTCCCCTTATCCTCAATGGGCAACACGCCATGCTCAAGCAGTGATCCTGCAGCGTGTGGACGCACTCACTGTGCTGACTCAGTTCTGCTCTTAAACGACACCCCCTCCACCGAGTGAAACACAGCCCCCCGGAGGTTCGTCCGGCTCCAGGGCTCTGATGAGGCCGAAGACCAGTAAACCAGACCCAACTAGGAAACGGGCTGGAGTCAGGAGATCTGCTCGTATACAAAACTTGCAGCCCCTCCGATCAATGACCCCCAACAAAAAGAGGAAAAACAGACATTCTGTTCCGCTTTTGTCTAATAATGACAGCAGATTGCCTCTGCCTCCAAACACTCTCGATCAGAGTAATATGGCAGTACATCTGTAGGAAGGTCCTCTCCTTAACGTGGTTGGCCTTCAAGGGACCTCAGAAATAAGGGCCCTTGAGGGAGAGCTGGTTCCACCACTTGCTCCTCTCTAGGGACCCTCCACGTCACCGGGAGAAACAGTCTCGCCACTTAGGCTGAGAACTGTGGAAAATTTCAGCTTGGTGGCGGAGAGGAACAAGCTGGTGGCCTCAGGCCTGCCCGAGAACGTGGTAAATACCATTCAAAATGCACGAGCTACGTCAACACAGTCTCTCTACGCCCGGAAATGGCGTATTTTTGAAGCTTGGTGCACAGAAAGAAATATTATTTCTTATTCATGTGACTTGGCCCAGCTTCTCACCTTTCTTCAAGACCTGCTGGAGAAAGGTCGTTCTTTCTCAACGATTAAGGTGTTCTTATCAGCAATTTCAGCCTGTCACGAGGGTTGGGGGAACAGGATGCCTGGCGCGCACCCGCTCATAATAAGATTTATGAAGGGCGTGCTAAGGAAGAGACCTCCCAGCAGGATCTTGACCCCTGGATAGGATCTTAGTATGGTCTCGGGAGCTCTCTGTGATCCCCATTCGAACCACTGAGTGAGATTAAGATAGATTTATTATCTTATAAGACCATTCTTCTCCTGGCTCTTTGCTCGGCGAAACGTGTGGGTGACCTCCATGCTTTGTCCGTACACCCAATGTGTACCAGGTTTGCCCCTGATGGGACAAAGGTTACCCTAAGGCCTAATCCTGCGTATATCCCCAAGGTCTTGACTTTGAACCCCAGAAGTCTGGACTTTGATCTCTCTTCTTTTCCACCTGCTCCTGTCCTCACTCAGGAACAGGAAAGGCTGAAGGCTCTCTGCCCTGTGAGAGCTTTAAGCGCTTACATGCAGAGAACAGCTGAATGGAGAAAAACAAATCAACTGTTTGTGTGCTTTGCTGCACCAGCTACAGGAAAGGCCCTATCAAAGCAGCGCCTCTCACACTGGGTGACTGAGGCCATAAAAAGGGCGTACAGTAGCAAAGGTCAACAGGTGCCCTCTGGAGTGCGTGCCCACTCCACTCGGGGCTTGGCCACCTCGTGGTCACTGTTCAAGGGTGTACCAGTTGCAGACATCTGTGCTGCTGCGAACTGGAGCTCAATGAACACGTTTGCAAAGCATTACAGTTTGGATGTTACTGCGTGTGATGTCACTCAGGCTGTCCTTTCTAACACACAGTAGAAAGCAGCCTTGGGATGCCTGCTGAATAAAGGCGGACGTTCACACTAGCATGCATTTTACTGAGCATTTCAAGGGCGTGATTGAATTACGTTCCCATAGCATTTATGTTGCACCGAGTGACATGACTGATAAGGGAACTGAAAGTTATGCACCATAACTCATGTTCCCTGAAGGAAGGGAACGAGGTGCAACATACCTGGCCCTTTCAATGCTGAAAGCTCGGTGAAGTGCATTTTGGAGAATGATGGATGGGCGTCAGCGCCTTAAATACCCAGAGGGCGGGGTCTCTGGCACGATGCTGACGTCCCTGCCGTAAAGGCGTGATTGTATTCCTTCAGGTAATCGCGCGGGGCGCTATTTCCCATAGCATTTATGTTGCACCTCGTTCCCTTCCTTCAGGGAACATGAGTTATGGTGCATAACTTTCAGATTCATAACTGGCTGTGATGATCGTACCCATCACGGCACCCTGTATTCCTTGGTTAACTGGACATCATTAACGTCATGCAGACTCTTCCACTGGTATATTTTCATCTTTAAATCACTTCTTGGTCTGCTGCCTTCATACATATCCTCCTACATGTATCTGTGTGAGTGCAGCGACAGTGTGCGCTCTCAGGACAGGATTACCTGCAGTGTTCCCTCAGTGAGGACTGAACTTGGCAAAAGGGCCTTCTTCTACGCCGCTCCTGCTTCATGGAATATCTTCCAAAAAGATCTGAAGTTATCTACCTTGACCTCTCTAAATGGCTTTAAGAATCTGTTGGACTCCTGGCAAGAACCAATGCAGACATACCCTGATGCATACTCAACTGATGCATGCTCAACTAAATCCAATGCAAACATGTTTTTTTCTACATTTGCATTATAATCTATCTATTTTGCTACTTTGACATCTTTCTTTAACTTGTTAAAAAATCGGTATGCCTCTCTCCTGATTGTCTATTGTTGTCGCTGTTATCATCATTCTTTGTTGAAACCAGGTCTCTCTTGTTAATGAGTCCTCAAGGCTCAATGGGATTAACCTGCCTAAATAAAGGTTGAACGAATGAAAAAAAAATCATAAAACGACAAAATTATTATGAGGAATATTTCCCTCAAACATGTTTAAAGAAGAGATACAGCCTTTGGTACAACTTTATTCTAACCCACAGATGTACAAATCACAAAACAAGAATTAAACTTTAAATTAAAGCTTTAAATCAAAGCTAAACTTTAAACCAAAACTTAAAATAATCTGTATACTAGAAAGAAAACCATAGTGAGTGCAAATACATCAAATGATGAAGAAAAATATAGATATCCTGATATATGCTCAATTATCCAGGTAGAAACATGTAAAAGTGAAGTCTGGTCCTCTGGACATTAAAAAAAAACATTAAAAAAAAAAGTTGAAACATTTCTTCTTTCATGTGAAAGACGTCTTCAGTCTGAGGAGCCGTATTCGACTAAGCTGAATACAGCTCCTCAGACAGAAGAAGTCTTTTGCATGAAAGAAGAAATGTTTCTACATTTTGTTTAGTTTAGTTTTGTTTGTTGAATGTCCAGAGGACCAGACTTCAATTTTTAGATGTTTCTACCTGGATTATTGAGCATCCATCAGGATATCTATACAGTACTGTATTTAATATTCTATATAGAGAATATATATGTTTTTGTAGAATCTGGTTCATCAGATTCAATTCAGTTCAGTTTATTTATATAGCGCCAAGCCACAACATTCATTCATTCAACCTTTATTTATACAGGCTATCCTCGTTGAGCCACGGGGACTCATTTACAAGAGGGACCTGTTTCACTCACACCCAGGGTCAATTTTAAAGTTACCAATCAACCTAATGTCAATAAAAATTACTCTTACTCTCTTACTCTTATTTTCTATCTGTACAAATTGACTTCTGTCCTCCAAATAGCTAGATACCCATTTCAAGGTCAGTCCTCTAATACCATATTTATTTAACTTCTCGAGGAGAATAGTGTGATAAACTGTGTCAAAAGCTTTCTTTAGATCAACAAATAAAACCACACAGTGTTGTTTTTGATCAATAGCAGTGAAAAGTTGTTCTGTCAATTCCATAAGAGCCATAGAAGTAGAATTTTTAGATCTAAAACCATATTGGATGTTAGTTAAAAATTTATAGTAATCAAGAAATGTGTCTAATCTAATCACAAACAATTTTTCAGGAATTTTAGAAAATTGTGGTAATAAGGAAATTGGTCTATAATTATTGAATATAGACTTATCACCATTCTTGAAAATAGGGACAACCTTTGCTACCTTCATATTAGGAATATCATCAGAATACATTTAAAGTAACACATTTAAATGATCAATGTTTAATTTATCTAACACTAGGAACTGGAGAAAACCATGGAAACAGGAGACAAGGACAAGACACCAGGGGAAATGCAGAATGACCCGACAATGAACAACACAAGGACGCAGACTATATACACACAGTAAACAAATTAAATCACAAACACCTGGACACAAAGACAGGGAAACATGAAGGTGCAGGGATGGGGACTGACCAACAAAGGGTGCCATCCTTACAGTACCCTCCCCCCAAGGACGAAGGACACCGCCTGGCATCCCCTTAAAATCCCCCTAAATAACTAGGGTGGGCAGAGGGAGGAACTGCAAGGATGGCGGGCACAAGAAGACAAACTGACAAGAAACCAAAAACCGACAAGACGAGGCCTAGGAACTAAACACAAGAAAAACTGTGGGAACCAATCACAAGAAAACATCAAAAGTTTAGGGGGACAGCCGGGAGACCATCCATAACCAGGAGTCAGTTCAGGGGGGCAGCCGAGCAGCCGTCCAACACGAGGAGGCAGTTCAAGAGGCAGCCAGGAGGCCGTCCACAACCAGGTGTCAGTTCAGGAAGGAGGCCGGGAGGCCGTCCAGCATGAGGAGCGAGTTCAGGGGATGGCCGGGAGGCTGTCTGGCATGATGCAGAAGGTCCAGTGGGCGACCAATAGCTAGAGTCACCCTGAGAGTCCATGACCGACCAAGCCACAGAGGATGGAACTTGGAGAACATTTCTTCAGCTGCTGGCCAGGCGACACAGGGAACTGCAGCTGGTGACACAGGGAGTTGTGGAGCCACTGCAGCAGGCGACATGGGGAGTTGTGGAGCCACTGCAGCAGATGATGAGAGGAGCTATGGAGCCACTGCAGGCATGATACACAGGAGACACTGGAGACGTGGGAGACAATGGAGATGCAGGAGATGCTAGAGACATGGCGTCGGCAGACCGGGGACCCTCTGTGGACATTGAGGCATCGCGGACAGGGGACCCACTGTGGACATTGAGGCGTCAGCAGACCGGGGACCCACTGTGGACGTCGTGGTGTTGGCGGCCCTGGGACCATCTGTAGACACAGAGCCCTCTGGAGACGCAGAGCCTTCTGGAGACGAAGAGCCCTCTGGAGACGTATAGCCCTATGGAGACATAGAGCCCTCTGGAGACGGAACACTTGAGATGCTGGAGACGCTGAGTCTTCTGCGGCAGGTGCTGAGTCTTGTGCAGTAGGTGCTAAGTCTTGTGTGGCAGGTGCTGAGTGTTCTGGGACAGGTGCCGAGTCTTTTGCGGCAGGTGCTGAGTCTTCTGCGGCAGGTGTTGAAGCAGGAACCAGGTCAGTGGGACCCTTCTGCCATCTGTCTCTGCTGTGACGGTGCCAGCGTGTCCCAGAACCAAGCCGGGGCTGCCCTTTGGGCTCAGGACCTCCCTCGGTAATTGACTTGGCAGTGATCTAGCAATCGGGGAGCCAGGGACTTGTTCTGTAACTGGGGGTCTGCAAGTGCAGGAACCACTGGAACCACTGCTGACTCTGGGTTCACGGGTAGGCAGGACAGGTTAGAGTCTGGAACAGGAGGATCTGGATCTGAGGCTGGAGCAGGATTAGAAGTGGGGATGTTTGAGGCTGATGGCAATGGCTCAGAGTCTGGCTTTTCTTTCAAAGTTCTTATTTCTATTTAAAGCTGCTGATATTCTGGGATTTGTGTTAGACCAGGTTGGGATAATAATAGTTTTTCAGCAAGGGAAAGCATGATGTGAAGACAGTCTGGGTTGTGTTGAACAGAGGACAGTAAATTTTGTAGTCTGGTTTATTTGGATGAGGTCATTAGGTTGGAGCTGAGGAGTATTGGTTCCAGTCTTAGGTGAAGCTCTGTGCAGGGGTAAAGTGACTTGTTCCGCCCTCACTGGAACCCTGGAAATGAGGCAACTGGAACTGCGCCCACGTAGACATGGTGACCGGACCCAGAAGGCTCAGTCTTGCCAGACTGAGCAGGAACGGCTTCGAATGACAGTAAGGTGTCGGTCTCCACCCTCACCAGAACCCTGGGAGGTGAGGCGATGGAACTCATCCCCACTGAAGCATTGTAGCCGTATCCAGGAAACTCGGGCTCACCGGACCGAGTCTGATCAGCTGGCCATGACGGAGAAATTGACGGAGGTTGGATGGACCACTTCCGGGTCTTCTTTTTGCCACTCTTACGGCGGCGTTCGCAATGAGGCGTAGAAACAACAAGGAACTCGTCCTCGGCGTCCTCCCCGGACATCCACCCCAAAACGAGTGGTGCTAGAGAGGAGGGAGAGCTGAGCTCACAGGTCAGGCAGTTCAACCTGAGCTGGAAACATTTTCTCTCCTCCTCCAGCATGAGAAGAGGCAAGGGCAGGATCTCCACTGCCTGTCTGTCATATTCAGGAGTCCGGACGGGTTCGGTCCGGAACCCGCCGCACCGGATCACTGGCTCACCCATCTGCATGGGCTCGAACTGACAGGTGAGTGGAGCTGAGAAAAATCTGCTTGCTGGGTTCTTTGATGGTGGGGTCATACTGTCAGGGACCAGTGGCGTGTTGTGGATGAACCCAATATGCAAGCAGACTCAAGGCACGAGGAGTAAAAATAAAATAAAATACTTTAACTGTACAAAAATAAAGAGGCTGTTTTATTTGTTTGTTTGTTTATTAGTTTGTTTGTTTGTTTGTTTGTTTATTCATTCATTTCATTTCAATTAAAACAAGACATATTCAAAACAATAAAATAAAATAACTATAAAATGAAAGGCAGCAGAAGAAGAATAAATTCTTATCGTTTCTGCCCCTTCATACTATATCCAATCAAAACAATCAATTCAAAAAATACACAATAGCCTACAACAAACCACAAAATTATTACAATTTTTCAGTATAATTACTTAATATCAGCAAAACTTATATATATCTCGTCAGCAAAACATTCTTTATCTTTTTCTTGAATACAACTAATGATTTCTCCTTTTTTACATCATCATCCAAACTATTCTATAAACTAATTCCCTTCATTAACGTAGACCTACCCTTTAAACTTGTTCTTGTGAACCAAGATGGCCGCGCTCAGACCAGTAGCAGCTTCATGGGCTTCCAGAACATCCCCAGTTTTTAGTAGTTTTAATAGTGTTTTTGTACCTGACTCTGCGCGTTTTTTGCGGGTGAATTATAGCCGAACTGAGCTGTTGAGAATTGGAGCGGATTTACCACAAGGCACAGCTGAAATCAGCAACGAACTCAAATCAGAACTCGGAAGATTGGATCTGCTTAGATCATCTTTCTGGAAGCAGATGCGCGGAGGAAAGAAGAGAAAGAGGTGCTCTCGAGGGAAAAAACGTGGCTGTCGAGCAGGAATCATGACGAGACTACGAGCAGACGCTAAAACCGGTAAACCCCCGATGCCGGCTTTATTTCTGTCTAACGTGCGTTCGCTCGACAACAAGATGGATCTGCTTCGTCTGAGAGTAACAACGTCTGGGGAGATGAGGAGATGTTCGGTGCTTTGTCTCACGGAAACATGGATCAATGAAGACACTCCTGACTCTGTTTACGAGTTGGATAATAAACTATTTTTCAGAACGGACCGGAGCATCGAGACTACGGGGAAAACGCGAGGTGGGGGTGTCTGTATTTACGTTAACAAAGACTGGTGCACGAACTGTGCCGTTATCAGCAGGATCTGCTCAGCTGCTGTGGAGCTTTTAACAATAAGATGTAGGCCACATTACCTCCCCCGCGACTATTCAGCGATAATAATAAGCAATGTTTACATAGCACCCGATGCTAATGCTAAAGTCGCTCAGGAAGAAATTCATGAGTTACTCACTTCGCTGCAGTGTAAATATCCTGAGGGGTTTTTCATTGTTTCCGGGGACTTCAATCACGTGGATTTACGTGCCATCCTTCCAACCTTCAATCAGCACGTTTTCACAGAAACACGAGGAAATAAGACATTAGACCAGGTCTACACGAATGTGAAGGGGGCGTACACGGCGAAGCCACGCCCACCGATCGGGGCTTCCGACCATCGCTCCCTGCTATTGGTCCCTAGACAGCTCCCCCCACTCAGACGTTCGATGCCAGAACAAAGAGTGATAACATCGTGGCGCCAAGATAGTTCCCCCATGCTGAGGGACTGCTTTGAAAACACAAACTGGTCTGTCTTCAAAGAGGCAGCTACGAATGGAAATTCAATTGACCTGGAGCTTTATGCTTCCTCTGTCCTGGGTTACATCAGTACATGTGCTGAAAATGTATCCATAAGAAAGTGTGTTAAATTTTACCCCAATCAAAAACCCTGGCTAAATAAAGATGTCCGCACCCTGCTGGCAGCCAGGGACACTGCATTCAAGTCTAAAGACACTGAGGAGTTGAGAAAGTGCAGGAGAGAACTGGATGATGGCATAAAGAAGGCCAAAGCCGCGTATGCACAGAGGATCGAGGGACAGTTCACCTCACATGATCCAAGGAGCATGTGGCAGGGCATCAAATGCTTAACAGACTACAAGGGCAAAAGCAAACAATGCCCCAGGGACCCATCCCTGCCTGATGCCCTCAATAAGTTTTATGCACGTTTTGATGATCCAAACAGACCAACTAGCACCAGACTCACCTCATCACCAGACGAGGAGCACCTCAAAGTGACCGCAGCAGAAGTGAGAGGCAGTCTCAGAAGGATCAACCCTCATAAAGCTACGGGTCCAGACAACATCCCAGGGAAAGTTCTGAAGGAATGTGCGGACCAGCTCTGTGAGGTGCTGGCTGACATCTTCACCACCTCACTTGCACTGGAGTCAGTTCCCACCTGCCTGAAGACCGCCACCATCATCCCAGTCCCAAAAAGCTCCACAGTGACTGGTCTGAATGACTATAGACCGGTGGCCCTCACCCCGATAGTCGCTAAATGTTTTGAGAAACTGGTCATGTCCCACATCAAGACAGCCGTCAACATCAACGAGGACCCTCA
>JBBPBX010049005.1:0-16194 GCA_038048925.1 Garcialebias charrua
CGGGGACTCATTTACAAGAGGGACCTGTCTCACTCACACCCAGGGTCAATTTAGAGTTACCAATCAGCCTAACATGCATGTTTTTGGACTGTGGGAGGGGAAACCGGAGCACCCGGAGAAAACCCACGCATGCACGGAGAGAACATGCAAACGCCACCCAGAAAGGATCCACATCTGCATAGCCAGACAATAACCCTATCCACATGGACCTTAGGGTCCATGTGGAGAGGATTAGTGGTTGTGTTCGCACCAAATACACCATACTAAGTGGTAACATACCTGTTAGCATGTTGCTCCCATGTGAAGATGCGGCCATCATTTTACTGGACAAAATTGTGGCTGTATGCTATGCTTTGACCAATATGTGCCCCAGTGTTGCTTTGAAAGTATGAATTATTATCTGTTTGAACATTAACTGATGAACTGAACATGAAAATGTATCTACTTTTGCACAAGTGTTACTTCAATGCTGCATGCTGTAAATAATTGATTGCTGATTAATTCAGTTTGTAGTCTCTTGTGAAATAATGTTGAACATGTCTAAGTTACAGTAACACAACAGGTCAACCGAGCTTAAGATTATCCGTCACCACGAGGGATTTCCATCTTTTTAGCTGTTGCCAGGATGGATTTTCCAGTCCAAACTTTTTTCATGCTTTAACCCTGGAGCACGCTGGAGGTGCTTTGTTGCAACGAAAGAATACAACAAAGCACGCTACAGTGGTAGCGCGGTGGTACACGTGGGCCGAGCGCCGTGAACGCCGTTAACGCCGCCTGGAGCTTCGAGCTGGGCCGAGCGCCGCGAGTGGGCCGAGAGCCGTGAACGCCGCCTGGAGCTTCGAGCTTGGCCGAACGCCGTGGGAGAACCGGAAGACCGCCGCCTGGAGCTGGGCTGGGCCGAGCGCCGTGGGTGAGCCGGAGGACCGCTGCCTGGAGTTTCGAGCTGGGCCGAGCGCCGTGAGCAAGCTGGAGGATCGCCGCCTGGAGCTTCAAGCTGGGCCGAGCGCCGTGGGCGAGCCGGGGGACCGCCGCCTGGGGCTGGGCTGGCGTCGGAGCTGCGCCTGGAGCTACTGGAGCTACGTGCTGTGCTAACTGGGCTACATCGGATCTAGTGAGCAAACCTCTTCGGATAATAGATCTGATTGCTGCAGGCTGCTGAAACCGTGAGTTCTGTTCTAATAACTGCTGATCTGGGTGCTGCACTGCTGGGCCACAGCCACCATCGTTAGGCCTGTGAGCCTCGTGGAAGGGCCACGTGGTTCAGCAAACAAACCAAAGACCTGCTACCACTAGATCACAAACTCTGTAAGTATGAGAAATAAAGGACAAAAGTCACCAGACTCTTGTAAATATGAGAAATAGAGGACAAAAGTCACCAGACTCGGAGGGAAACAACTCAGTAGATATGCAAGACTTTAAAGAATCACTCAACTTTATGAGTGAACAAATAGAAAATTTAACAGCAAAAATGGATTCCCAGGCCGGTCTGGTTAAAGAAATAAGAGAACTGAAAGAACTGATAATTAGCAAAGACAATAAAATTGCTGAACTAGAACGAAAAATAGAGGATTTAGAACAATACACAAAGCAAGACAACGTGGTGATCTCAGGACTTGATGTTAGTAAGTGTCGGACACATAAAAGAGCTCCTAATAACAGTGACCCAAATGAGTATGAATCTCAGGAAGAACAAGAGACTCTGGAGGAACATGTAGTTACTTTCTTACGGGACATGAACATTGACATAGACTATGGGGACATTCCGTTCTGTCACACCCTGCCCAGTAATTCACCAAGATTCAAACTGTCAGTAGTCGTCAAGTTCATTAGCAGGAATACAAAAAACTATGTTATGCAAGCAAAAAAAAATCTGCAGGGATCAAACGTTTACATAAATGAACATCTAACCAAAAAAATGGAAAAATTGCAAAGGAAGCAAGGTGGTTAAAAAAACAAAACAAAATAGCATCAACATGGACAAGAAATGGATACATCTTTATCAAAACAAAGGAAGGGTCTCAGCCTAAAATGATAAAAGAGCTGACGGATCTGGATGAACCCAGGAGATGAAAAATTACAAATCAATGAAACAACTCACACTCAAAATGGATAAAATATAATAATAATAATAATGTATTTTCCTTTCATCTGCGTATGTTTCCCATACACAGACGAAATTCGTCTCTGCATTTAACCCAACCACCTACCAGGTGGTGCAGTGAGCAGCCATAGAAAGCGCCCGGGGAGCTGGAGAATTAGATGTGCACTCATAGACACCCCAAGTGTGTAGTGGCCGGGACGCGAACCCGCGTCCTTCGGGTCCCAAGTCAAAAGCCCTGCCACTGCACCATCTTGGCAGTGAAATGAACAAATACATTAGAACATGACAACATACAAAGACTCAGAACCTAAAATATATAATGTTGAAAATGTGATTGATGCAAATTTTTTTCCTGTAATAAAAGATAGCGAATATTATAATGAAGAGCAGTTTAATGACATCAATATATCAAATGGAGTTCTCTCTATTATTCACTTTAATAGCAGAAGTATAAATGCAAACATATCCAAAATAACAGATTACTTAAAACAGTTAAATAGAACTTTTACGATAATAGCGCTGTCAGAGACATGGCTCAATGATGATAACACAAGTAATATTCACATCGAGGGGTATGAATTATATCATATGAACAGAAATAATAAAAGAGGTGGTGGAGTCGCTCTATTTGTCAATAATGAAATAAAATGTAAATTAAATAGTGAAATGTCAATAATAGTTGATAATATTATGGAAATGATAACAATAGAAATAATAAACAAAAACGATAAAAACATAATAATAAGTTGTGTATATAGATCACCAGGAGCAAATATAGAAATATTCACGGATAAAATCTTGGAGCTAATGGAGAAGAGTTTTAATAAAAATGTTTTTTTGTGTGGAGACTTTAACATTGATATGGGAAATAAAACAGATTCAAATAACATAAGCACATTTATAAACTCAATGTACAGTTTAAATATGTATCCATTGATATCAAAGCCAACAAGAATTACAACTCATAGTGCCACAATAATTGATAATATTTTCACAAATATAACAAATGGGGACGTGATAGGTGGTATCTTAACGACCGACTTAAGTGATCATTTACCAGTTTTCACAATCTATAAAAATGATCAAAGCATCACAAAAGCAGTCACAATGAAGAAAAAGATCATAAACACGTCAAAAAAAGTTTTGGAAAAATTGAAAGAGGATCTAGATAAACAAGACTGGAATGATGTGTATGTTGATGATGCGAACAGAGCATATGATGAGTTTATGAATATCTTGGAAGCTCTGTATGAAAAGAATTGTGTGCAAACAAATTACACAAAGAGAAATACGATTGATCAACCATGGATGACAAAAGGGTTGAGAAATGCTTGTAAAAAAAAGAATTATTTGTATTCATGTTTCTTGAAATTGCGAAGTCAGAGCGCTGAAGAAAAATATAAAAAGTATAAAAATAAATTAGTAGGGATTATAAGGAAACATAAGAAAGAATATTATAGTAAATTATTAGATAAAAGTAATGGTGATATGAAAGCAACATGGCGAGTAATGAATAGTGTCCTGAAGAATCATAAAGCAAAAACTGGTATTTCAAAATATTTTGTAAAAGACAACGATGAAATTCATGATGAAAATGAAATTGTAAATGGATTTAATCAATATTTTGTGAATGTTGGATCAAGCCTTGCAGCTAAAATACCAAAAGTAGATAAAAATGTGATCCACTCAATTACAGGTTGTGCAAATAGTATTTTTCTAAATGGAACTAACAAAGAGGAAATAATGAATGTAGTAAAAAATCTTACAGACAAGAGATCAAAAGACTGGGTGGACATGGATATGATGTTTGTAAAGGACATAATGAGCCATGTTATTGAGCCGTTCACATACATATGTAATTTATCATTTTCAACAGGAATATTTCCAGATAATATGAAAGTAGCTAAGGTCGTTCCTCTTTTTAAAAATGGTGATAAATGTGTGTTCAACAATTATAGACCTATATCCTTGTTACCACAGTTTTCAAAAATTCTTGAAAAACTATTTGTAAACAGACTAGATCAATTTATAGATAAACAAAATATTCTAAGCAACAGTCAGTATGGGTTTAGAGCAAAAAACTCTACAAAAGTTCAAAATTATACTCCCATAATGTTTTTGGAAATTCCATACTGTTTGTAGGTAATCCCATTACGGTAAGATTTCAAACCTTTGGAAAACATAGTCTGTTAACCCATGGAAAACTGAGTCTGTGATCCTTTGGAAAACAAAGTCTTATAATCCACAACGGTAAATCCACAACGATGGGGGTTATTGATTTCATCAGCAAGAATGGATTTTAATCAGCATGTAGAGGGGATCCCTCGATTGAAGCAGAGGAGGCGGCCAACGTTGGATCAGCAGGTCCCCACATCGAAGGTTGCAGGCTGGATGGCTTCCAGTCGGTGCCACCCTGGTTCAATGTGTCATGCAATTATGTGGTTTTAGGTGGGCTTATGATAGGGATTCTACATTAAGCCTTACCTATATGCACCTGGTATGTAAGCTATCATGGATTAGATCAGCTACAATTACCAATTAAGGGGTGGATCAATGCTGTAAAAATCAGATATAGGGATCTATACCTATAGAAATGTGGAGGGCTTCTGTAACGAAGGCCTCTTCATTCAAACTATTCCTCCATTCATTATTTAGTTTAGGTTAAACTAAAATAAAAAAATGAAAACTAGTTTGGTCTAAATGTCTGTTGTCTTTTAGACGAACGACGCAAGATTTGGTATTCCCTATAAATTTTGAAGTCTATGGCGAGACTCATCAAAATGAATAGATCTAGAATAGAAACGATCGAATCGGTTCTACCTAAATGATTGGGAGGTCAGTGTAGATTATAGTACCTTAAGTAGTATTGATCTACAATGACTCTTCAAAGATTGAGATCTTTAACAAAATGAACAGCATGTTGGCATAGTTAAATCCATTTAAGTCTTCAACTAACATTAATCAAAACCTCTTTTGGCTGGGAGTGTTCAGAAAACAATAACAACTTCAATAACAACAAAAGTAGCAATTAAGCAACTAAAAACAACGTTTCACTACAACAAACTCACTCTGGTCGTCAGATTCCAACGTGTCACACACAAGAAAAACAGTTCTTAGCTTTATAACCGATGTCAATTAAATCCTGCAGATTTAAACGGTTGTTAAGGTTAGTTTTTGTTGTGGGTTTTATGCTTAGCGTTTCTAAGTTCTAGTTGGAACGGTTTCTTTTCGCAACTAGTATAGTTTAAACTGTTTAGTTTATTTACTATCCTGTGCTTGGACGACCTTATTTTCCCATGAAGTCTGTGAGTTTGCGAGATCTTTGTCGTTTGTGGGGTTATTGAAATCTTTGTCCTTGACATGGGCATGACCTAACATCACCCCCCTGTGGTCATGGGGGACCATGCGCACAGGTGTGGACGTCCGTCCACGGGCCCGAGTTAGGATGCCTTTGTTTAGTTTAAGCTGTTCGCGCAGTTTATTGGGAACCTTGTACAGGAACCTTACAGGTTTCGGCCAACGTATCTCTGTACGTTTACCCCTTTCTGCGTAATTCAGGTGTGTCACAACTGTTGGCGCCGTCGCAGGCGTGCCTCTGTTGTTGTGATGTATGTCTTCCCACTTCATGACTGAAGAGGTGCTCTTTGAGTCTGTAAGAACTATGTCATTTCTGAGTAGTTCTAGATTCAAATGCTCTGGAACCAAGGTTTCATTGAAAGCTTGGCTGATAGCCGAATTACCTGTCCCAGAGGACAGCACAGCGTTCTCGGTGTGTGATCCTTGGATCTCCACACCTTCTTCTACCTGTGGTAGGTAGTGCTCAGTGAGTGCTGAAGGTGTCAGCTCACAGAGGAGGTTCTCGTGTTGGGCCAGAGTCTGGTCCAACTGTTGAGCCTCACCTGTAGTTGAAGGTTCACTCACCGGGCTTGTGGTCTCGGTTGGGGATTCCCTTGTGGCCACAGCGGTACCTGCTGTTAGACAGTCAGTGTCCTGATCTTGGGGAGGCACCTCGATTGGCAGTGGACTGCTCACTGTGGCCCACATTGTCTGACTGCCATAATCTATAATCGCTTCAAAGCGATTTATAAAATCTTGGCCGACCAGAAATGGGAAGGAGTCCACCGTAGACACATGTACCAGATGGCAAATTGTCGTCTCGCCAATCTGCATGTGAACCATGGCAATAGCTGTCAGGGTTGTACCCATTTCTGAGAGTCCTCGCAACTCTATAGCACATTCTGTCAGGGGTATCTCTCTGTCAACACTGTTAGCAGCGGTCCGTAGCCTCTCAAACAGCTCGGCTGACATGACAGACACGTCTGAGCCGCTATCCAGGAGTGCCTCTCGCGTGAAGACCCCTTCCAGTCTGAGTGGCAGGTAAGCTTTCTTAGCGTGCCCCATCACTGCACTAAAACCATAGATATACGGAAGGATCTGTGTTCAGATATTCCCGGAAATGGCCCGCAATGATCCTTAAAAAATCCCAAAATCTGGATACTTATCTTCGGCAGATCCAAAATAAATGTGGCTGTTATTTGTCAAGGGCCTGCCAAAGATAAGTATCCGGATTTTGGGATCTTGGGATTTTTTAAGGATCATTGCGGTCCATTTCCGGGAATATCCGGAAATATAAGTATAAGTATATGTAAAGGATACGGAGATATACTACATCAGATCTTACCGTATATCTATGGTTTTAGTGCAGTGCATTCTCATAAATTTACACAGAAACCTTCTAGGTTTAAGCACACGCTTCTGTGTACGTGTAACTCTGTCTGTGTAATCTTCGTCACTGTCAGCGTCATGATGGTTGTCTGCCTCATGACCTTCGGGATGCTGAACATCAGCTATTTGTTTGCTGTCAGCATCATTGCCAGTGTTGATGATGTTGTCAGCTGTGTGCACTGAGTCATTGCAAAAGGCAGTGTTGCGCGTCGCTTCGTCAGGTTGAACAACGTTGTTTGTGTTATCATCAAGGACAACGTCACACGTTGTGTCAGCTTGGTCAACCACTGTAACATTCAAATCATTTGACAAACAACTCACAACCTCAGTCACGTCCACGCGCGGAGGCGTCATTTCCTTAATCTGGAGCTTGTGTGACTCATTGCATGTCTCGAACTGTGCAGCTCGAGGGGCAGGGGCAGGAGGGCCGCTTCTCGGGGGTACATGTCGGGACAGACCATTTTTCAAAGGGTCACGGCTCCCAGACATCAACTTCTCTCGAAGTTCACCCACTGTGAGACCTAGGTGAGAACTCTTTTGGTTCGATCTGAACCATCTTGGTTCACCTAGAGAGCGAACACCTGCCTTTTGTGGTTCATTGCTCATCTCAGGGTTTTCAACCTGAGGTGAAAGAGGAGCAGAACTCCCTGTGAACCGATCAGAGTCAATGTTCCAGCTGGACACTTTCTGTGGTTTGTTATCATGAAAAACCTGTTTACTTTCGCACCCTGTAGGAGAGGGAACCTCTTCTATTTCCTGCGAGTGGGATGTGACCTTTTGACCTGGACAAACCTCTGATGGAATCCTAGGGTGTATCCTTGTCTCAAAAACCCACGCAGCGTAATCTTTTATCTTTTCCATGTTGTCTTTTCTGCAATCAAACGTTAAGCGAACACATTTCATTTGGAAAGGCATGAGATGCGTAGTGAAAAGACGTTTAAACTCCTCATCTTCCTCTAAGCCAGGGACAATTTTGCCCCCGGAGTAGGCCGAGAGGAGCCTGTCGTAAAACGACAGGGGACTTTCCCACGTATCCTGATGGACGTTCCATGCAGCCAAGTAATTAGCATACGATAAAGCCGATTCTCCCACCTTGCTATAAGCACGGGCAGGAATCCCAAGGCCCACGCATCCATCTAAGAGAGGAGGCCCCCTCAGTTGGTGCACGTGTTTGAACGTCCATCTTTGTACTGATTTTCCGTGAAAAATCAAGTAAAGTGGGTCTTATTTCACAGTGTGCAGTCTCACCATGTGATGCCTGCGGCAGTCAACATGGAGTCCAAGATGTGAAATCAAATAAAAATCAGTGATTTTTATTAATTTGTCGACCTGTGACAAGGTCAAACAAAACCGGCCGTCGTTGTGAGATTTTTGTGAAAATCAAAACAAAAGATGCCTCATGTGTGTTATTTTAAACTTGCAGTTTAAAATAAACAGGGACAGACAGCTTATTTTGCACAGAATTTATGATAAAAGTGTCAAGTTTTATCAAAATGCAGACAAGTATGTAATACTTCTGTGTAACTGTTCTGCCATCAACATTTGATTTTCTGCGAAAATCAAATTAAAGGATGCTGTGTCCTCAACATTTCAAAATGTACTCTATTCAAAAACAGGAAAGTTGAAATGTTAGATAGAATTGCATCAAACTGTATTCTTAGATGCGACCAGCAGATGGAGGCACAGAGCTGGAAATGAGTTTATCACAGCGTCTGTAATTTCTCTGTCTGACCACGTTAGAGGTGCTGTTGTCGCCTGTGAGCGCAGCCGTGAGCCGCCAAACATTCACAGACGTCTAACAACGGATCAAAAACATCAATCAGAAATATCTAGAGCCCTTACGTGACAAAACTCTAGAACCCCAGTCTCACAAAAACGAAATTATGTGAGCAAAATTGGTTGAACTGTGAAACATTTTAAACTGCGTTTAAAAGAAAAAAAAGTCGGTCCTCATAAAGCAGTTGTAGCTCCCGGTGTCACGTGACTTGGTCACATGGCGATCGGCAGCCTCTGAACAACTTACGCCTACATTCACTAAAGTCTCAAAAACACCGCGTTTAAACAGTCTTTTCAATGACAGTAATGGACAAACAAGCATGGAAACTTGTCTGGGACCAGCAGCTGAAGTGAAAGTTGACGAGGAGTGAGCTCCTCAGCCCCCTTTAGCGTCAACACCCACAGCGTAATCGACCAATCACAGCGAAGACCGAACAGGCAGTTCTAAAACCCAAGTGTTCATGGGAAATGAAGTCTGCTAAACCTAACGCCACCCACGTGTGACGTGCCGTTCGAGCGGTACGTTCACTGACCTGCGGTCGGTCGAACGTTAGCGTGGAACAGACTTTTCAACGTTCTAAAACAGTCATAAATATCGCAAAACACCGCGGTTAAGCCAGTCTTCGACGATATCACGTGCATAGAACCCAAACAACACAGATAAACTGTCAGAAATGTGTGCAAAAATGAATCCGACAACCAGCAGTCTATCAGAACCAACTTCCTTGAACACAACACACAATGGACCAATCACAGCACTTTAAGCAGCCATCTTGCCTCTAGGTACCGCTAACGTTAGCTAGCTCTACCCAGAGTTCTGGACACTCTCTCACAAAATAAACGTATAATACACCACAGAAAATACTGCTAACGAGCCCAACCACATTCAGGCTAACTCCCACTCCTCCCAAAGAAGGCAGCACGCTAACTGTTTAAACAACGGACTTTACGTCTATCGGAACCGGAGGTCGGAACCAAACTGAGTGGGTTTCACCCGAACCTCAGCTAACAACACGTTTAACAGATTAGGTAAAATGGAGCAGCAAATGAGTGAAACAGACCTTCAACAGCAATCCGCAGGAGTAATAAAATGAAGCAGAGGTGACACGGCGGTCACAAAACGAAAAAATGCATGCAACCTCGCGATACGTAATCAAACGTCTCACAAACACACACATTCAGTCATCCGCAGCTTCAATCATACGTTGAAATGTGAAAGAAAAGATAATTCTAACGGGAAACGCACCAGACAATGCCACGATTAGCAATCTCTGACACCCACCAGCCAAAACTATTCTATAAGTCCAAAACAGGATACAGAACTATGCCAACAAACACAGTGACAAAAAGCTACACAAAACAACTTAATAACCGTCTCAGGAACGCGGACGAGCCACCAAAATGTAGTAATATAATGGGGGGTAAGGTATTTAAACACTTACTGGGCCACCATTATTGTAATGTTATAGGAGTTATTGGTCAGTTTACTGAATTACCTATATTTTAGATGCGCAGGTCTGAGCAGACTTTATCTGCACAAACTTGCCACCAATTCGCGAGTTCATCCTTTTTCCGGTATTACATTGCTTTAACTGTGACTAGACAAAAATGTAACTTCACAAGAGACTTCAATTTATGTTGGGCTACCAGAAAACAGACCTTTTATTGAAATTATCATGAAAGTACATTAAACATTTGTATCGATATTAGCTCTGATTTAATAACTACGTTGACAAGAATTCAAATTAATATCAAACAGACAGTTAGGAACTTTACTGTTGGCACATTACTTAACAGATTAATAGCTTAGGAAAAATAAGAAATAAGAGGAAGATGGAGGAATGAAAGCTAAGTTAACGGAAGTTAATTATTTTGAAAAGGCAGGGTGACACTTTCCCATACAGGTCTCAGCTGGGCTTCTCACACGTTCAGAACACATCAACGCCTCGTTACCTGTTGACGATACGTCTTGGAGATAAGAGTTGAAGTTTGTGGACACTAACGGACTGTGTTGTCCAGTTCACGTCCAGACGACCTCCGCGTGTGTGAGCTGATTCAGACGAGCAAGAAGAGCCGCTTCTCCCGGCAGGAACAGAGCCAAGCGCACTGACTTATTTTCAAAATAAAACTTCAGAAAACAAATTATTTCATAAAATGAGTGAGTGGGTTACAGTAAGCTTTACTGTAACACCAGCTGAAACGTGGGTCTAATTGACACAATGACCGGAACGTCTCCAGCTTTTTCCAGAGAAGAAAACCAAGTTCTTAGGAAGTTCTTCCCTTTCACACTAAAGAAAATGCAGGAAATGGACCTTTATATGGGAGGCGGGGTCTGACCCACCTCCTTAATAACTATTGGCTGGTTTAACAAAATAAGAGATGGATTTTCATCTCATAGGCAGAACTGTCTCTGACGGACAACAGGAAAACTGTTTACAGAATCGGCCAGATGGCCTCTTGTGAACACAGAGAATATTATGACTAACCTTCACAGACAAAACAGAGAAGGAAGTTGCAAGTTAAAAGTTTACCCTGAACTGTGCCATAATATTAAAACTTGTTCTGCAAAAATAAACCAGCAGAAGGTCAAACTCATGCAAGTAACAGATCATCATTGAAATGACAAAAATATACAGTAGATCAATTCTGAATTAACACACATTAAAGAGAAAGTTCAATCTGATTAATTAGTGTCCATTAATTCAAAATAATTGTAAAAGTAATAGTGTCACTTGTTTCCTTGAGAGCTTCAAGAAAGTGTAACACTTAGAGTTTCAAAGAGATGCAGAGAGGTGTACCTGAAGGTCAAGACAGAGGGCCTGTATCACTACATCATTGATTTGTAGGATACGTTTCCAGTCAAAGTGGGATAGATCCCAAAGGAATGACTGTTCACTGAAACGTTTCAAATCCCTTTTTTGGATTATTCTGGGCTTAGCAGGTGGAAGTTTAGTAGATCTAAGAGCTGCTCTTACGGAATGATCACTCAAAACGTTAGCAAATACACCTATACCAGGAAATTTGTGAGGTGCATTTGTGAAAAACAGATCTAAGGTGGAAGATTTTTCGGGACATTTTATGTTTGGTCTCGTGGGAGAATCGATAAGTTGTGTTAGATTGAGAGATAGGCAACATTCCTTGAATTTATCACCGAGGGGGGTCGTGCCCAACTTATCTTTTGCAGTGAGCCACATCTGTTGGAGCGCTGTTTTCATTTTGATGCGTGTTTCAACTTTTGGAACGCTGTCGTTTTCATTTTGATACGTGTTTCAACTTTTGGAACGCTGTTGTTTTCATTTTGATGCGTGTTTCAACTTTTGGAACACTGTTGTTTTCATTTTGATGCGTGTTTCAACTTTTGGAACGCTGTTGTTTTCATTTTGATGCGTGTTTCAACTTTTGGAACGCTGTTGTTTTCATTTTGATGCGTGTTTCAACTTTTGGAATGCTGTTTACTTTTTGCACCATGCTGTTCTGTTTTTGCTGCGCGTTTGCACCCCTCGGCCACCGTACAGAACTGATCTGTTTATCAAACTTTAAGTTGGAGTCAAGCTGCACTCCAAGATTTCTGACCACCGGGTTGAAGTGGGGGAGGAGAAAACCAACACTGGGACTGGGAAGGATGTTGCTGGTGTCATCGGGTGCACCAAATAAAATGCATTCAGTTTTATCTGTGTTTAGGTGGAGGAAGTTTTGAGACAGCCAGTACTTAATGTCATTTAAGCAGTTGACAAGAGTGTTTGAACTGAGTGAGGGGTTGGGAGTGACTGGCAGATAGATTTGTAAATCGTCTGCATACATGTGAAAAGACAGATTATGACGTGCAATGATTGATCCTAATGGCAGCATGTAAAGAGAAAAGAGGACTATAATAATAATAATAATGAATTCAATTTATAACGCGCTTTTCATTAGTGAAAATCTCAAAGCGCTACACACATTGAATGCTACACACATTCATACACCGGTAGCGGCAGACTACCCTGCAAGGTGCTTTCCAGTCCTACCAGGAGCAACTCGGGGTTAAGTGTCTTGCCCAAGGACACAACACTGGGACTGGCCCCAGAATGGATCCCTGTGGTACGCCAGAGGTCAGAGGGGTTGATGAAGAGGAGGACAGATCGCCTATCATGACAAAAAAGGTTCTCCCAGTCAGGTAAGATTTGAACCACTCAAGCACAGCTCCCTAGAGGCCAACCAGCTGAGACAAGCGGTTGATTAGTACCTGATGGTCGACGGTGTCAAAAGCTGCTGAGAGGTCTAACATCACCAGCAGAACTGGGTTTTTTGCATCCAGGGACAGAAGAATGTCATTCTGCACTTTGAGCAGAGCAGATTCAGTACTGTGACGAGCTCGAAAACCTGACTAAAATTTTTCAAACAGGTTGTTGTGCTCAAGAAAAGATTGAAGTTGAATAAAAACAATCTTTTCCAGGACCTTTGATAGAAATGACAGATGGGAAACTGGTCTGAAATTAGAGAGAGCTGTAGGATCTAGGCCTGGTTTTTTGAGAAGAGGCCTGACCACAGCGTGTTTGAAAGCAGATGGCACATAACCTGAAATTAGACAACTGTTAATAAATGACAAAACACAAGGACCAATTACATCAAAGGACTGTTTGAATATTTTTGATGGAATGATGTCCAGAGAACAGTTTGTTGGTTTCATCTGCTGAACCACCTTGGTGAGGTTAGGCAGTGAGACCAGGTCAAATTGGTCAAAAACAGCTATGGCTATTGCAGACGCACAAGATTGGACAGTGTTGGATGAACTGACAATGTTCTGTCTGATAGAGTCTATTTTGTTGACAAAATAGCTCTGAAAGTCGTCACAGGTAGACTGAGTGGCAGTTTGCAGAACATTGACAGATGGATTGATGACAGACTGGAGTGTGTTGAATAGTGTCCTCGGCCGGTTGGAGCTGGAGGAGATTAAATTGGAGAGGTACTGTGATTTGGCCTGCTTCACAGCATTTTGATAATCACAGAGACAGTCTCTCAGTATTCCCTGAGATACATGAAGCCGGTCCCGCTTCCATTTTCGCTCTGCTTTTCTGCAACGTTGTCGAAGAGCCCGCGTCGTTTCGTTGAGCCATGGTGAAGGTCTGTTTTTTGAAGATGCCTGTTTGAGAGGAGCGATGGAGTCCATGATCGTTGTGCAGGTGTGATGGAAGGAGGTGATGAAGTCCTCAGGATGTAAAGAAGGGTCCGGGCTGATAGCAAAGCATAAGTCAGTGCTCTTGAAGGCATCAGTGAACTGACTTTGGGAGGATGGGGTGATGGAGCGGCAGAGATGTGCTGGGAGAACAGCTTTCGATGCAAGAGGGGTGGAAAATTCAAATAATATGGGAAAGTGGTCCGAAATACAGGTGTCCAGGATCTCCACAGCAGATATGTGAAGGCCGTGGGAGATAATTAGGTCCAGTGTATGACCCTGGATGTGGGTGGCCCCCGAGACAGACTGCGACAGGTTAAAAGAGTCCAGAAGGTCCCGAAACTCATATCCAAGTTGATTACTTGAGCAACAGGTGTGCACGTTGAAATCTCCACAAAAGAGCAGCGAGTCAAATTTTGGCAGCAGGTCAGCCAGTAGTTCTGAAAACTCACTGAGAAATTCTTTATTGTATTGCGGAGGCCGATAAAAGAGGCCACATAGCAGAGGTTTAGGAGATTCCAGCACAAAAACCATTATTTCAAAGCTGTTATAGTTTTTCTGAGGCAACAAACAGCATTTGAACGCCTCATTGAAGACTGCAGCCAGTCCCCCCCTCTTCCAGCCCCACGCGGTACGCTCAGGTGGGTGTAGCCATTTGGAAGGAGTTCAGAGAAGCAGCTGTTGTCTCCTGTTTTCTGCCAGGTTTCAGTAATCAGAAACAGATCCAGACGATGAGTTGAGATCAAATCACTTAATATAAAAGTTTTATTAGTGATCGATCTGGCGTTAAACAGTGCTGCACGTACTGGAACGCAGCCAGTTACGTCACTCTCAGCTCGAGCGAGCGGGCGGAGGTTCTGTTTAACGCAGCCTCGCTTCTTTGTCCTTACGGGAGAACAAGATGGATACTGATTGCTGACGTCATGATTGACAGCAACAAGGCATCTATGGCGACGAGCGAAGGAACGACGGACATCAAAGACGCTGAATTCAGGAGGTAAATCAGCCGTCGCCGTGTTGTGAGACGAGAGATACTTTTTAAATCTCACCAGCACGCCTGCTCTCGTTCCGCGTCTTCTGCGTCGCTTGTTGCGTGGCAACGTGGTCGCGTTGCGTTGTAGGTACGTTGGTACAGACGCCAAGAAAGGTGGAGGTGGAGGAGGCTTAAAATGTCCATATTTGCCAGTAGTCGGTGTGTTGATCAGCGAGTCTTGGAGACTTAGAAGAGTTGAGCGATCATAGACCAGAAGCGAGGATGCATCGTCGATGAAAAAAAGGCAGAACACGAACAGCAGTAGAAAGTTCAGGAGAGGGGTTAGATAGCAAGCCGTAACAACAGGCGCCATCTTGCTTTTTTTGGAAGCATTAAAGGAAGCTTCTCCATCCATCTTCCATCTTCACGGGACACAAAGCTAACGCTAATGCGGTTAGCAGGGCTTTCATTACTTCCGTCTGACACAGCAGAAACTTCCGGCGCAGTTGGCGGCAGCCAAATTTAGCATTCTGCTAAGATTAGGCAGTAATTATTTATATACGTATTTATTTGTATATGCATTTGAAAAGAATGCCTTGGTTTTGACTTCTGAAAAGGTTTCGCTTCGCAGCCAAAGAGATTTCTCACTTCAAACTGTCTCAGACAGCTGCAGGTCACGTCAACGTTTCCGCCATATTGGAGAGGGCAGAAATGGCGGAATAGCTTTCAAGTGAACGGAAATGCTCCACATTGAACAGATTCTAAACAGATTTAACCTTTATAGCTGACAGGAAAAAATAGCTTTAGTTTTAAGGCTAAATTAGCCATATACTGTAAAACGTTTTTTATAGTGATTTAACAGATTCATAATCAATAACATAATAAAAACATGATATTACAGTTGTGCTCTTCATAACCCTGCTTACCACTTTAGTTAAAAAGCACTTAAAAACAGCAACAAGGCCAACCAAAGTGCTGCGCAACAAAAACAAACAAGCAAAGGACACAGCATAAAACGCATAGATATAAAGATAATAAATGACTAAAATTATAGAATACAGACAATTCCATTCAGTTTATTTATTTACCGTCAAATCACAACAGAAGTTGTCTCAGGACACTGAACAGAAACATTCACACGCATAAAAAGCCAGTTAATAAAAGTTCTCTAAGGAAGGAAAGGCAACAGACTCGTTGAGTCTTCACTTCGTCACAGTCTCCCATCAATAGATAGATCAATCTTCAGCTACCCCAATCATCTGAGGAAACTATGCTGTACTTTAACATAATATAAAAACTAGAAAGCATAGTTTCCTCAAAGGATAGTCATTTACATTTATACATAGAGTAGTGGCAACCCAATTTTTGATAGTGATCTTTCTTACACCTAGACACAGCCACCTCCAAAAGGGAAAATATATATTTATATAAATTAAAAATAAATTATTATAAATTAATACACAA
>JBBPBX010049006.1:2376-25529 GCA_038048925.1 Garcialebias charrua
TATACAGTATTTGCAAGACAGAATACAGTTTGTCCAAATAGATGATATAAGATCTAGCCTCTGTAGTGTTTCATGTGGAGTACCACAAGGCTCTGTACTTGGACCTAAGTTGTTCATTTTATATATTAATGATTTGATGAATGTGTCAGGTACCCTTAAATGTGTTATTTTTGCTGATGACACTACTGTACTTTCTTTTATTTGTGAAATGATTTGGAACAGATGATCGACTGTATGAAGAAAGAGTTTGTTAACATACAAACTTGGTTTAATTTAAACAAGTTATCGTTGAACATTGATAAAACTAAATACATAGTTTTTAATTAAAAAAAAGGATAAATTCTGTTAGTCTTTTCAAAATTAATGGTGTTGAAATATGTAGAGTGAGCGAAAGGAAGTTTTTGGGTGTAATCATTGACGATAAAATGTCATGGAAACAGCACATAAATTCTGTTAAAACTAAAATATCCAAATCCATAGCAGTATATAAAGTAAAGGATTTATTGAATGTTAAAGCCTTGTATTTGCTGTACAATACAATTATAGTACCACATTTAATTTATTGTGTTGATGTTTGGGGAACAGCATGCAAAACTATAACAAAGCCTATTTTTATCCTTCAAAAAATAGCTATAAGAATTATAACAAGAATGCATTATCGTCACCCTACAAGTATATTATTTTGTAAATTGAAACTACTGAAGTTTCATGATCTGGTGGAATATAATATTTTCTATAAAGCACAAAATAATACACTACCTTCAAATATTCAAAAGCATGCCATTTTGTAAAAAGGAAAAGTTGTTACGATCTCAAGGGAACAGACATTTTTGTTAAACCTAAGCATAGAACTTGTTTAAAGGGTCGGTTCACTTTAATATATGGAATAGGTTTATGGAATAGTTTGGAAAATGATGTCAAAAAAGCTAAGTCTATGTCTTTATTTAAAGGGGACCACATATTGGTTTTTTTAATTTTTATGGTATGTCTGTGTGCTATCCAGACCCCGTTCATTCAATTTAATACAAAAAATAATTCTTAGATAATAAATTATACCCTTTTTAATTCTGCCATTTCTAACTTCCGTTCTAAACGACCTGTTTATGATAATGAGCTCTGAAGTCCACGCCCGTCAAAACTCTGTCTCCGCCCTCTGTAACTGCCAGTATCTCAAATCTGTTGTTGTTTTAAAATTAGCCTTTTTTTATTACTCGTTTGACTTACTGTTAGTGCTAGCTTAAAAGATAACTTACCGAAAGCTGTTTGTGTGCGCCGCCATTAGCTGCTCCTTTTATCATGCCCTCCCGAATCCGAGCTCTTCCTCCTCCTTCGGTAACAAACAGCCCGCGTAGCTCCTGCTAGTTGCATGCGGCGCTTTGGTCCACGGCTGCACATCCAATCCAGACAAACGCAAAGTTCACAGAGTGTTTCCAGTTAATTTATCCGTATGAGGCAACCTAACCTCTGACCGGACCGGACCCACACTGTCCTCAAAAGCCAGCAGCTCACTGCAGCCCGATCTCTCCGAAAAAAGAAAAAAAAAGATGCCGTGGCGCGAACCCCGGTCCTTTGGGTGCAACACCAGTGAATTTAACTCACTGACCTACAGGCTCAGTTGAACAACAGCAGTCCTTCATCGTATAAGAAATACATACAACCACCTACTTTTAGAACGCTGGAGTTTTGATTAGATTTTGATGAAGTGAAAGGTATTCTTAAAATAAATAAGTTGCTAATCTGAAAATATATCGATCAGTGGTGCTTGATGGTACAGACTGTCGCCCCGCGAGAGAGTGTGTGTGTGCACAGTTTTCTGCCGGCTGCGCGTTGGGAGCGATCGCTATTACACTAAAAATTGAACTAAAACGTAAAAATAACAATTATAAAGTATTATTATGTCGATGTATATATCTAGTCTCACCCCGATTTCTCCGAAACAAAAGGCTTTAAAAAAAAAGGGGGAAAAAAAAAGATGCTGTGGACAGGATGCAATCCCTGCTCTCCTGTGTGCCGCTCAAGTGTCATAACCGCTCAACCAAACTGACAGTTGTGCAAGAGCAGTCCTTCATCATATAAGAAACAAGTCCAAACCGCGAGAGTGTGTGTGCACAGTTTCAACGAGACAGAGTTCATTCAAACAAGGTAATAAAACATTCTGGTTTTACTCAAGATGTGCTGCTGGCTGGAGCAGGGCTGAGGGGGGCTAAATAAATGAATAAATAAATAAATGACCGCCAGGTCAGTTCCTAAACTGCTCGGCAACCGTGACGTTTTTTATACTGAAGTGGGTTGAGCCGCACCAGGGGTTGCTAGGTGAGGGGCTGGACTCAGGTTTGGTGTGGGTTGTGGCTACGGTTTGTGACGTCACAAACCGCAGGAAGTGCAAACGGAGTGTTTCTATCAAAGATAAATAAATCTACTTAGAGTAAATAAACCACTGGGTGCATTTTTTTAGCACTAGGACTGTTTTTTTATGAAGTACATACCCAAAGTTCAGTAAAAAAAAACATTAAAAAGTGAATTTTGTATGTGTGGTCCCCTTTAAGAAAATGATTAGGAAGAAATTCCTAAAAAGATGTACATAAATGTAAAAAAACTAAATGTAATATAAATCGCCAAATTGTTATGAGTTATTAATTTTTGTTCATGGATAATCATTGTTAATCAAGAACTGATTGTTTGAATGGATTTTTGTTTAAAGAAGGGGTAGATATATAAGAATTTTATTATTCTTCTGCTTCCTTTCATTTTAAATATTTTTTTCATATAATTTGTAATTGTCTTTTTTGTGTTTTATATTTAAAATGAATAAAAATAAATAAATAAAATAAATAAAGGCCTCCTGCAGCAGATTAATAAAGGAGGCTCTTTCCTTTAGATGTTGTTGTTGTGATTCATTGGCAGAGCTGGGGTCCAGATTGCAGCACAGCTTGGTGGGCCTGGCTGACGAACACGAGGAGGGCGGGGGACCAGGACCAGAACGCACACTGACTGCTTTTTATATCAAACATAAATGTAGAAATTCAGAAAATCAGTGTTTTTCCTGCAGTACAGGTAGTCCCCGACTTACGAGCGAGTTCCGTCCCTAGGGGGCGCTCGTATGTCAAAAATTCGTAAGTAGGATCACATAGTAAAAAAAAAAAAAAAAAAAAAATTATTATTTTTTTTACTTTTTTTTTTTTTTTTTTTAATAAATGAATACATGTACAGTACTGGACAGTCACCAAGCACTTAGCCTATCCTAACACAGTTTTTAAAGATGAAGGAATAAGTTGAATTGTCTCCCTTTCACATAAAGGGAGCAAGCTCCCTATGGAGCCTGCAGGGAGGAGGGAGACAATTCAACTGACTCCTTCATCTTTAAAAACTGTGTTAGGATAGGCTAAGTGCTTGGTGACTGTCCAATACTGTACATGTATTCATTTATAAAAAAAGTTTAAAAAGAAAAAAATATATATATTTTTTTTTTATGAGATGCATGCTCTTAAGTCCGGGACCTCGTAAGTCAGAGCGCTCGTAAGTCGGGGACTACCTGTATCTTGTTGAATCTTTACACTTCAGAGATCTACAGGCTTCTGCTGACCTTCACCAGCCTCACCTTCATCGTCTGTTTTGGTCATGAAGGTGGTTCTGTTTAAGTGCCGTCAAACTGACAGGCGACAGGAACTGAACTGGAACTGAGGTGCTATAACCACAAAGGGTCTGGTTCAGCATGTCAGAGCATGCTGCATTCTGTGTGTGACCCCTGAAACCTTCAGCTGTTCAAACAGGTGAGCTCACCTGCTCGCTGTATGCGTTGCAGCAGAGTTACAGATGAATCAGACAAATAAAGACTCAAATGTTGTCGGAACCAAACAGAAAACGTCACGTGCTCGTGTTTTGGATCATAAAAACAACAACTTTTCTTTAAATGAGTCAATAAATTCATTTCTTGTTGACTGTTTTGATGTGGAGTCTGTTTCTGCCCTTCAGTGGAAATATGAGGAACTACACCAACATCTGGTCGTGAGCTTTTCTGAACAACAAAACACAAATTGGACAAAATATTTTGAACTCCTGACATCATAATGTAGTGGTGATCAACTTTTAGCACAAACTTTGAAATGTTCACAGAGCTATATAAAGCAGAGAGATTTCTAAAGTTTCCTCTGGTCTGAACCTAAGAGTCAAAAGTTTTAATTTTTTTTTTTTTAGAGCTATTTTTGTTGTTCATAGAGGTTTATAATTTAATGTATTCATTTTGGTTATGTTTTGAGATTCTTGCATTTAGTTCTGTAACTTACATCTTTATTTCTTTATGCCATCACTCACCTCTCGGTTTCTGTTTCCAGTCAGCGTGCCACGCCCACTCCCACCTGCACCCTGTTCACCTGTCACAGCAGCAACCACTTCAGCACAAGCCTATTTAGTTTGGCTGTCTTCGTTCTTTCCTCAGTGGAACATTATGATTTGTGCAACTAAAGTTTAGTTAATTATGGAAGCTCCACATCTGCATTCCTAGTATCAAAAACCTCCAAAACCCAAAAAAACCTCCTTCACATTTTGCGTTAAAAGCATTTCCAGAGGTTTGACTAAAAATGTATTTTCGAAACGTTTAACAATGACTTCCATGTGATACCAAGATGATCAAAAGTCATGTTTTAAATTAGTCAAAATGCAGGGAATTTACAAATCTGAATTTTCACAGAATTTGTTATTAACCCTCAAATGATCTTTTTTGGATAAATCGGCAACAATTTTTGTTTTTGTCCGTTTACTTTTTGGTACTCTCAGTAAACATGATTGTGTCTAATAAAGCTTTTTTTTTTTAATTCATCCAAATATTTTTAATCGCTTCTGTAACTCACAGTAACATCCATAGTGTTATTTAAGGGGTAAATTAAATAACCCATTGGGAAATCCCACTATAAATGCATTCCCTAGTCCCATAATCAGCATTTTGTAACATAATGCATTCCTCTCAGCAATATTTTTTGATGATGTCACCTCTTTCAACTTTTTATATATTAGTTCATTTGGTGATGCTTTGCTTTCTATATTTGACATTGCGGTTGAGTGCCATCTCTCATCTCATCCTCCAAAAGTGTTTTTGTTTGGATGTGAAGTGCAAAAACACACTTTCACATTGCAAAAATAAAAAGTCAATTCCCATGGCATTTAGGAGGTAAAATGGTATTAAATTAATTTTAATCAACATGAGGTTTTATAGGCCCTGTGTTGGACTTGCGACCTGTCCAGGGTGTACTCTGCCTCTCGCGCAGTGATTGCTGGACATGGGCACCGGCGACCCCCGTGACCCAAAATGGAAGAAGCGGGTAAAAGATAATGGATGGATCAGGTTTAATAGAGAATCCCTGGAAATTGATCTCCCCTGGGGATCCAATGGCCTTGGCTCTCCTCCATTTGTCTACAGTCTGACTGATTATTATCTGTCTTTACTATTTGTGACCAGACTATATAAATTTATAGATTAACAAAATATTCTAAGTAGCAGTCAGTATGGGTTTAGAGCAAAAAACTCTACATCAATGGCTCTCATGGAATTAATAGAACAAATAATTACTGCTGTTGATCAAAAACAATATTGTGTCAGTATTTTTGTTGATTTAAAAAATCTTTAGATACTATTGATCACACTATTCTCCTTGAAAAATTGAATAAATATGGTATTAGAGGACCAGCATTACAGTGGGTATCTAGCTACTTGAAAGATAGGAAACAATTTGTACAAATAAATGATGTAAGATCTGACCTCTGTAATATCACATGTGGAGTTCCCCAAGGCTCTGTACTTGGAGCAAAGCTATTTTTTTTTATATGTGAATGACTTAGTAAATGTGTCAGGACTCCTTAAATGTGTCCTTTTTGCAGATGACACCACATTTTTTTGTTTGGGTAAAGATATCTGCTCATACAGACTCGTGTTCGTGCTGCTGTTTATAATGATGTTTTTCTATTACATTAGGGCAGTGTATTACTAGTTGATGTTTTTCTTAGTTAATCCTAGATGTTATTACTGTTTTTCTCTTGCATTTGTTGTTGGGTGTAACTGGGACCCTGTGTACATAATCTCGTTTTCATCACATGTACCACATGCGGTGCAAATGACAATAAAGACTCTCTGACTCTCTGACTCTGATATAGAACAGATGTTGGAGTTGATGAAGACAGAATTTGTCAAAATACAAACTTGGTTAATCAATAAATTATCATTAAATCTAGATACAACTAATTACATGATATTCAGTAATGAAAAGAAAACTGTTGATGTTCCATTTAAAATTGAGGGTGTTGAGATTTGTAGAGTGAATGAGGTGAAGTTTTTTGGTGTTATTGATGACAAACTGACGTGGAAACAACACAAAAATTCTGTAAGCATAAAAATAGCTAAATCTATTGGACCTGTACTGATAAGTCAGGGACTTATTGAATGATAAAGCTCTGTATTTGTTGTATAACACAATAATTGTTCCACACCTATTGTATTGATGTTAGGGGGAAAGCGTGTAAAACAATTACAAAGCTTATTTTTATTTTACAGAAAAGAGCTGTAAGAATTATCACCAAAAACATTACTGTCATCCATCAAGCACATTATTTTATCAACTGAAATTATTGAAGTTCCATGATTTGGTAGATTACCATATTTTCTAGCATATAAGTAGCATTTTTTTTCATAGATCTGTCAGTCCTGCAACTTATACTCTGAAGCGATTTGTATGCTTTTTTTCTCCCCATATTCATAACGCAATTTTTGACTGACGCTTTAAATTTCTAAGAACCACAACAGCGAGTCCTCACGTGCATGCTCACTTCACTCAACTGGTGCGGGCGGAGGAACGCTGAAGAGTTAGCGGCTCTGGCTGTGAAGGCTGGATGGCACCATGCAGCCCAATAGAAATGAAGATGTTTTGACCATTAAATAGACACAGAATAAATGCGACGGTTCAGCGGTGATGCATAATAAATGTGATTTATACTCCAGAAAAACTTACACCAGAAAATACGGTATAATATTTGATCAGTTATGTGTAGGGATCAAAATAACGCATTACCTTTAAATATCCAAATGTATTTTGTTAAAAGAAAAAGTTCTTATAATCTTAAGGGAACAGAGATATTTGTAAAACCCAAATACAGAACAGTTTGAAGGGACGGTCCACCTCAATCCAGGGAATTGGATTATGGAATGGTTTGGAGAGTGATGTTAAAAATGCCAAGTCAGTGTGTAAGAAAATGATCAAAACTGAATTGTTAGAAAAAATATATATGAAGTAGCGTAATGTGTATTGTATTAGTTAGAAAAATTAGAAATAATTATTCATTTTGTTTTGTTACTTGAAGATTATTTTTGATTGAACTAATTGCTTGAAAAAAGGGGCAGATATGATAAGATTTTTTTCTTATTTCTGCTACCTTTCAATTTTATATATTTTTTTATTTTATCGTTAATGGGATTGTTTTGTATCGTATTTTAAAATGAACAAATTTATAAAAATAAAAAAATAAAAACTATAGATTGGTGGAGTCCAAACTCTTTAGAGATGGTTTTGTACCTTTGCAGCCAGATAAGCATCAGCAACTCTTATTCTGAGCTCCTCAGAACTCTCCTTTGTTCGTGCCATGATACACTTCAACAAACATGTTGTAAAGATCATACTTCAATAGATCCCTGTTCTTTAAATCAAACAGGGTGCCACTCACACCTGATCATCATCCCATTCATTGAAAACACTTGACTCTAATTTCACCTTCAAATTAACTGCTAATCCTGGAGGTTCACATACTTATACCACTCACAAATGTGTAAAATTGAATCATTTTCTCAATAAATAAATGACCAAGTCTAGAGGGACACCTCAGACAAAGAAGCCAAAACTATGTGTTGTGTTTGAAACTGTTGACATAAGACATAAATTAATTCCACTCGTCCTTTGAAACATTGTTTTAGATTTCCACAGCTTCCTAAGTTGGACATGCATAATAAAGATGTAACTTTTTAAACCTGCCAAACATGAACTCACTAACCTAAAAGGCCTTTCTGTGAAACTGAGAGATTTTTGCAATGAGACTTTGTATGAACCTGACTTCGGAGTTTTGAAACATCTGAACCAATGTTTGATAAGGAACACTTTCAGACTCGTTCTCATGAAGATAACAGAATAAGAAACCTTTGTTCACTAATTAAATTCCTTTGCAGGACAGTCCAACAGTTCCTCCTTTCGTTAACATGCCTGTAACTAAACATTTATTTGAATATTACTGTAATCCAAAGATGTCATCTCATTTTTTCATGTTCATGAAAAGAGTGTTTTGAGTAATCTTTAAGATAATATAAGTTTGTCTTTTTTTTCTGTTAGATTTGAAACTTTCAAGGCAGAATAAGGATTTCAGATTAAATTAGAATTTCCTTTATGAGAACCAAAGACCCGAGTTTCAGAACCACCTGCTGACCTCTGATTGGATGAACCACCACATCTCTTTTCTCATGCATGGACCAAACGATGTGTTTTAACTCACAGAGCGTTTAGTTTTCAGAGTTTTTGAAAAGTTTGGAAAGATGTCTCATCAGAGAATGATGAGAAAAGATAGAGCGTAAAGAATTTCTAACTTTTAAAAATGTTTTGTTTTAACGTTCAAGTTTAGTCAGCCTGAAATCACTTCAGAGTCCTGCTGAGAGCCCAGTTTACTACAGAGCCAGAAGCAGAAGAGATGGACCTTCTGTCTTTAAACGCCATCAGGTCCACTTGGAGAAACATCCCCCTCTAAGTTAACTCTGATCGGTCCAACGCACCTGCCCTGGACTCAACGTTGGAACGGAATCAGAATCAGAATAAGCTTTTTATTATCATTGTACCGAAATACAGTGAGATTATCCAATAATTCTCAGTCGGGTCATCTCGACAGTTTCTTTTTTATAGAAACGTTTCACCCTCCATCCGGAGGGCATCATCAGTCAGAGGAGTTCCAGCAAACTGTTTCCCCACCAAGCAGTAAACACCTTAAGTGGACCAACCGGTTTGCTGGAGCCAAGATGGTTTCTGGGGGCCGTCCTGTCCCTCGTCGACTCCTCCCAGGCAGGCAGCCACAGCCAAAGTGGTTCAAGGCAAGAAAGTTCATGCTCCATAATCCAGGTACCTGGATTATGGAGCATGAACTTTCTTACAGTGAGATTATGTTCATACAGTTGTCCGAAAGATGGTCGGAGTGCACGTTGCTGTTCCTAAGAGCATGGCCCCTTATTCTTTTGGATAGAAAAGGGGAAAGGGCCATGAGGAAAGGATAGTGGTACTACAAAAAATATCTCTTCACATCTTTTCCTTATCAGGACACGATTTAAGAAATCAAAAACTCTACCAGCAAGTCCGCTCATTCTCAATCAGTTCATCTGGACAATTTCTTTTTAGTAGAAACGTTTCACCCTCACTCCAGAGGGCTTCGTCAGTCAGAGCAGTCCAAAGCAAACTGAAGCTACCCCACCAAGTAAACAACTTAAGTGGACTGCTCTGACTGACGAAGCCCTCTGGAGTGAGGGTGAAACGTTTCTACTAAAAAGAAATTGTCCAGATGAACTGATTGAGAATGAGCGGATTTGATACCTGGACTATTGAGAATGAACTTTCTGGTCTTGAACCACTTTGGACATGTCTGCCTGCCTGGGAGGAGTCGACGAGGGACAAGCCCCCAGAAACCATCTTGGCTACAGCAAACTGGTTGGTCCACTTAAGTTGTTTACTTGGTGGGGTAGCTTCAGTTTGCTTTGGACTGCTCTGACTGACGAAGCCCTCTGGAGTGAGGGTGAAACGTTTCTACTAAAAAGAAATTGTCCAGATGAACTGATTGAGAATGAGCGGATTTGATACCTGGACTATTGAGAATGAACTTTCTGGTCTACCAGCAAGCACATTTATAGACACATTACATATGCATTTTGACAACAAGACGGTGAGATTTGTCCATGAAGCACTTCCAGATAGCTCCATAGTCCTGTTGGTGTCAGGTGGTACAGCTTTGATAAGCGTTCACAGACGTTCTCGGCAGGAAGGGGGGTTTGCAATAGACAGAGCCTTCTTGATTCGTGAATCATGATTCCAATGATATCTTCGGCGTCCTCCTGCGGACAATATGGAAAGGCACATTAGCTTCCAAACTGTCCTCGGATCCATGACGTATCCCACCTTGTGCATCTCAGCAGGGCATGAGGGTTCTCCAAGGCCATGTCACTTTGTTGAAAAAATTTCATCAATTGCATTGAAAGTCCAGCTGACCAGATCCATGATAGTTTACATTTCGGAAGATGTGCAAATAGGAGCCCCGAAACACAAGACAGAGCAAAAAAGGAGGACAGGAGAGGGAAGAAAGGCATCCGTCTTGCACAAGAGCGAGAGTAGGAGAAAGACATTTCCACGCTTCTCTGGTGATCAGTGTCCAAAACATAGATCACTTTAGAAATATTTAGATCCTTCAGACCAGATATAGTTTCTACAATTGGTCCGAACCTGCCTTTTACGTTTAAATAACTTTGGTAAAGGGTTTATAATCTCACTGATTTCTATATTGTTACTTTATTTATATTAGATTGGCCATATCATAGACCATTATATATTTGTAATAAAATACACAAAAATCTTTGAATCGATGCTCATTTATTCGGGTGTGTGTTGATATAAAAATGGTTCTTTTAAACAGGAGGATTCACATTTTTGTGGTTAAACAGACTGATTAGAGGATAATTTATAAAATAACATTATTTTCCTCTAAGTAGGTGGTGTTCCAATGAGTATTTATAGAATTATGAGCATTACTCATAATTAATTATTACACCTCGCTATCCTCTACAAAAGTATAATACTTTGTACTTTTGTCTTTGTACTTTTGTCATTTGTTTACCGGTAACTGGGTTCTTTATACTTTTAGGACTTGTGTGTAAATCTGATGGTCATATTTATGCAGAAATAGATACTTATAAGGGGTTCACAAACTTTTAAGCACAAATGTAGATTTTAGTTTTTAAAAGATTTGAAAAAAGTCCCTGTGATGGACTTGCGACCTGTCCAGGGTGTACCCCGCCTCAAGCAAGGCGGTGGATGGATATGGGAACCAGTGACCCGGAATGGAAAAAGCAGGTAAAAGATCATGGATGGAAGATTTGCAAAGATCTCAATGCATTTTAATAAGGATTTTTTTGTAAACAAAACTCTTTGAACCATATAAAGTTCCAAAAACCAAAGTCATGGCTCCCATCTGCTGAATGACATGAACATTTTATATATGAACAGTTAAAGTAGCACAAAGTATGCAGAACGAGTTAGATACAAATAAAACTAACTAAATAAAAATGAAAACAGGATAACAGTCTGAATGTTGAGACAGTATTGAGACAAATATAATAAAAATCACTCAACAGCTGATCCTGGGCCAGACACAGAATATTTAATGCCGATTCAAACAGGAAGCATTCTGCTTTTATGCACAATCAGAAAACAGAAAAAAAAAATTTCAAGCTTCGTCTGAGCATGCTCAGTAACAGTCAACATGTCTGCATCTTCATGAAGCTGACCTGAAGTGAGACGCTTCATCACACAAGGCTGATTTCAGAACAGCCGGTTTTAGGATGTTTTAAGGAGACCATATCAAGGAAAGGGAACAGCTAGGCAATTTCATATTTCCAACATCACCTGAATGCAGCAAACTTCATAATTACGCTCTGAGTAATCACAGTCGAGTGTCAGAAACAAAGACCTGCAGGACATGAATGTGAAGTGACGGACTACATAATCTCACTGGTTTAGTCTGAGAAAATGTAATTAATGTCTACCTTCAATATACTAAAATGATTATTTATGATCACCTACAAAACAGGTGCATTATAATGCACAATGCTTCATGGTCCATTTCCACTGACATGGCGAATAACTTTGGTACTTTTACTGAACCACGGCTTCCAGGGCGCCATTCGACGCTACAAAATGGCTGCCTCACTATAAAGGTCAGTGAATGAGCGAAGCATTCAAATGCAGCCTTCGTGGGACTCATAATAACATTAGTTATTAATCCCACATTTTAATAAAAAAATAACCCAATGAGGCGTAAAATAAATATGAACATAAATAGCAGGTTTCAGCTATAAGGTGTAAAGCAGTTCAGGACTTTTGGGCTTTGATTTTGGCTTGAACAGAACCTGCAGCCAGGTGAGCTGAGGTGGGCGTGGCCTGTCTGACCCAGAGTTAACCTGCTGCAGGTTGACTCAGGGTCAGTATTTTGGTACAAACAGAGGAAGACTTCAGTCTCTGAGCAGCAAAACAAGGAACAGACGTGAGAACCTGCACAGAGTTCTTGTTCCTGCAGACCTGCTCAGAGACGCCGGGGCCCAGGTTCTGGTTCTTTATGTGGGAGGGGGCCCGTTGTAGCGCAGCATGACGTTGAAGGACCGGGCAAAGTTGTTGGAGAGCGAGCAGCTGCTCCCTTCGTCCATGAGCGGCAGCAGGAAGGCGAGGAGCAGCAGAGCGAGGAGGAGGAGCCACAGGAGGAGAGCCAGGCGGCAGATCCGCTGCAGCAGCCCGGGTTTCTGCACACACACACAGAACACACTGAGCGGGTCCACAAACACCTGGACCAGTCTGGGTAAAGGGATTTTTTTAAAACATGTGTTGGAGGATGTTACCATATTTACCTTTTGCAACACTGGTTTGGATCCCACCCTCTGACTGGTTGTGAACTTATACAGAAACAAAACAAACAGAAAATTTTATTAGCTTGTTTAATATTAACTCTAAGTAAATAAACAAAACAATCACATTGTGTTCAAACTGCTGAGAGCAGAGTGTTCACTGTGTCAACATGAAACTTTACTTTCTGTACATAAAAATCAGCAGGAACCAGAATACCTGCAGATGTAACACTGCACTGCCCCCTGCTGCTTATATACCCACATTACAACAACAGGGGAGAAGATTTTCTTTAAAATATTGACAGAAGTGAGCATTTAACAGCTGTAACATTAACTAATTCTGTGAATCTACCAGCCAGCTGCTGTACAGATGTTTCCTCACGTAGCTCTTTTAAATGCAGCTGGAGAATCAACGTCAAGAACATTAAAGTTTCCTCTTTATATGATTGTATTCTCTGTTTATTGCATGCATTTGATTTCCTGTTTGTATTTTACTTACAATATAACCACTTCTGCAGACTTTCTGCTAATTTAGCCATAAATCAGAACATTCGTCTCATTCATGATTTGAGTGCTGACTTTTGGTTTCTTTTAAACTTTTCAGAATATTTAATGTAATTTTCAGAAATAGCGTCTGTTTGAAATCTGCTTAAGCTACTTTTAGCCTTTAGCGTCTGTTTCAATTCATTTGGCCAGCTCTTTTTGAGGTTTTTAAGTTTTAGTTTACCCTTTTGATACTTTTAGCTAGCCATGTAGTCTCTATTTAAATTAAATAAATAATTATTTATTCTCAGGAATAAATATTCAGCCATCCCTTTAGTCACTCATTTTCAGCTTTTTACCAGCCTTTTTCTACTATCGCTTTCAGCTAGCGTTTTGCTGCTAGCAGTTTTTCAGCTCTCAGCATACTGATCTTTATCATTTTCTACAATTGATCCTTTTTGTTTATTATCTTATCTTTGCAAAGCACCAGAGCAGAGTCAGATCAGTGAACTGGACCTCCTGAGTTCAGAACACGTTTCTGGCTCAAGTTGAAATTGTCGCTTCTATAAAACTTGAAGAAGTTCCGACTGACCCGGTCTGATGGTGATTCAGAACTCGAGGGATTTAAAGAGGTTCTCTGTCAAGTCTTCTTCTCTTACCTTAGAGCCAGTTTTGATCCTGGTTCTGTTGTTGCTCGCCTCCTTCAGGTTGGTTTTGTAAAGCAGCCAGTGGTACCGAAGCTCCTCCAGAGCTTTGTCTTCTGCAGGAGTTTCCTGAAGCAACATCTGGAACATCTGCTGACCTTCAGGCACTCTGGATTCCAGAACCTGCAGCAGCAGAACACAAGAACGTAGGTTTGCATGTTTTACAAGTTATTAATGTTACTAATATGTTAATAACATGGTATTAAAGCTGCTATACGTAACTTTTCTAACAATATATTTTTAACATATTTCTTCACTCTGTCACTATCTCCTGACAGACTGATGTTAGACAAGTAATCTCTGAAAAAAACTATAGTCCCCTTGCTTCTCTAAAAGCATTTCTAAAAACCCACAGTGACCCGCCGTTAACCAGCCAATAAAAACAGAGTTTTTAACCAGCCAATAAAAACAGAGTTTTTAACCAGCCAATAAAAACAGAGCTTCTCACGCCCCTAACCCACGCCCCCGCCTGTCCCAGCCCCAGCGGCCGCGCACGTTCTCGTTCAAAGGATTGCAAAGCGATGCAAAACTGTTTTGTATGTGACACAAATGTATTAAATTCCCCTTCTTCATCCCTGATCTGGACTTTTCTTTTGTTTTTTTGCCAAAAGTCAAGTGATCGCTTCCTCCTCCGCTGACTCCATGACTGAAATGAGGAAATGAATGAATTTGTCACGAGCGAATTAAACTCGGGTTCAACGTGGCTGCGCGAGGCTCTGCAGATTTCCTGGTGTTCTGGTGTGCTGGACCAGCGCTCCATGTTTTTATTTTATTTTTTAGAACATTTTATTAACATATAAACACAGAAAATCGCAGCGGCTGCGACAGGACATGCAGTGGAGGCGGAGCTATGGAGGCTGAGCTGAAGTTCACCCGAGAGCAAGGGGGAGGGACCAGAAACGTGTCTCTGTTCAAAATTTTTCTAAGTTCCAGCGTGTTCCAGAAATTACATATTGCAGCTTTAACGTGTTCTAAACATGTCACTAATATGTTAATAACATGTTATTCAATCCGCTCATTCTCAATCAGTTCATCTGGACAGTTTGTTTTTAGTAGAAACGTTTCACCCTCACTCCAGAGGGCTTCCTCAGTCAGAGTAGTCCAAAGCACACTGAAGTTAACCCACCAAGTACACAACTTATGTGGACCAACCAGTTTGCTGTAGCCAAGATGGTTTCTGGGGGCGTGTCCCTCGTCGACTCCTCCCAGGCAGGCAGACATGTCCAAAGTGGTTCAAGACAAGAAAGTTAATTCTCAATGCCTGGGAGGAGTCGACGAGGGACACGCCCCCAGAAACCATCTTGGCTACAGCAAACTGGTTGGTCCACATAAGTTGCTTACTTGGTGGGTTAACTTCAGTGTGCTTTGGACTACTCTGACTGAGGAAGCCCTCTGGAGTGAGGGTGAAACGTTTCTGCTAAAAAGAAACTGTCCAGATGAACTGATTGAGAATGAGCGGATTTGATACCTGGACTATTGAGAATTAACTTTCATGTTATTCAATCATTAATCAACATATTACAATGTTATCAAGATTTAATGTCAACACACTAATTATGTGTCAAGAACATGTTACTAATAGTTTAATAACATGCTTTAAATTTATCAACATGCTAATGTTACCAAGATTTTAATAATGTTAATTATATGTTATTAACACTAATAATGTGTTATTAACACTAATAATGCGTTATTAACATGTTACCTTCTTATCACTGAGCTCCTTCCTAACATCAGTAGTTCACTTTGATCCGTTTACCTGCAGGGTTTCCTGTCTGCTTCGGACTTCCTTGGTGCTGAGTTCTGCCCAGTTGGTTCCCAGGTTATCTAGGACTTCTTTCTCTTTGGACAGCCAGGCCTTGAACCGGGCCCAGTTGGGTCCTCTGCTGCCCTGCAGAATCCAAACGCATCTTAAATCAGTGCTCAGCCGTGACTTCATGTCCATTTTAAGAGGAAATCTGAATTCTGTGTGGACGGTCAATAAATCTACCGGCAACAGATGATTCTGACACGGTTCTGACAACCAGAACCTAAAATGGACCGTCAGTCATTAAAGCATCTGAAACCTTATCACTAAACCCACAGGACCCAAGTTCTGACAGTTGGTCTCGTCTCCTCTGATGAGACCCGACCCGACTGATCTGGGACCAACGGGTTTACAAACACAGATTCTAATGATGCTGCAGGTTTCTGAAACAACAGAACCTTCAGAACCACCCGTTTCTGCTGGAAGCTTTAGATCTGATAAAACTTTAATATCTGACCGGGTCCAACGGCAGAACCTGTTCAGAAACCAGCTGCTGATGAATGTGGTAATTGAGTTCTCAACGGAACATCTGGACCAAACGACCACTCCTTCAGTGGAAACTTAGTTCAGTTTTAATGACCCGGTTCAGAAACAGTAAGAATTACAAATGTTTACCCTGCTGCCGTCTTCTGCTCTGGACCCGGATGTCCCCTCAGCATCTGGATCACCTGCTCCTGCAGAACGTCTCAATCTGAGACCGTCTGATGATCCAGAACCAGAACCAATCATTTCCACTATGGACCTGGATGTCTCCTCAGCATCTGGATGACCTCCTCCTGCAGAACGTCTCAACCTGAGACCGTCTGATGATCCAGAACCAGAACCAATCACTTCCCCTCTAGACCTGGATGTCTCCTCAACATCTGGATCACCTCCTCCTGCAGAACGTCTCAACCTGAGACCGTCTGATGATCCAGAACCAGAACCAATCACTTCCCCTCTGGACCTGGATGTCTCCTCAACATCTGGATCACCTCCTCCTGCAGAACGTCTCAACCTGAGACCGTCTGATGATCCAGAACCAGAACCAATCACTTCCCCTCTGGACCAGGATGTCTCCTCAGCATCTGGATGAGCTCCTCCTGCAGAACGTCTCATCCTGAGACTGTCTGATGATCCGATACCAGAACCGATCACTTCCCCTCTGGACCTGGATGTCTCCTCAGCATCTGGATCACCTCCTCCTGCAGAACGTCTCATCCTGAGACCGTTTGATGATCCGATACCAGAACCAATCACTTCCAGTTCTGCAGAGCCGAGCCTGCTGACCGTCTCTGGGTGTTCTGCTTCCAGTCGTATCCTCCTCTCTGCTGATCCAGAGTCCGTCTCTGTGGTACCGTCCAGCAGCCTGACAGATTACAGAGACACTCAGTCTGACCTGGATCGACCCATTTTTACAAAACAACCCCCTTCATCACTAACTGTGACTGCTACCTGCGCAGGTTCAGACTCAGCCCTTGAAGGGACATCCAGAGCTCTCCGAGGCGCTTCATGTCTTTCTGGATGTGGACCTGCCCATCACAAGAGGTTCTGTTCAGGACCTTCTGGACCTGGACGTACATCTGGTGCATCTGGAGGTCGTTCTCAGGGAACTCGTCCAGCGCCCTCTGGGGAGAAACATGCAGCGTTCAGAGAAATCAGACTGGTTTTATCATCAAATTTAACTGGTTTCAGTCAGAACCACTCTGACCCAGTGGGCCTGTCCTCACTAAGGAACAGGTCTAAACCAGATCCAAACAGTGATTTCAAAGGTTCATGGAGGGTTCTTTTGTCGGTTTCGTTAGTTTCACACTCAGATGACTCCTCCTGCAGAACCTTTAGAACCAGACCCACTCAGGACCAACTGATGACGTCCCGGTCGGTCAGAACACTGACCTGAGCCTCAGCTCGGCGCCCGTCCAAGCTCCACCCTCCTGACGCACTGCAGAACGACTCCAGCTTCTGTCTCATCACCATCATCCACTTCTCCATGTTCAGCAGGTTACCATGGAAACGCTCGTGGTCTGAGACGGTGTCCTCGGCCTCTTGGACTTTAACCTGAACACAAATATCGTTTCATTGTATAGTTTACAATAAGAACTTTTAAACAAAAACAAGCATAAATTCATTCAACCTTTATTTAGACAGATAAGTCACATTGAGCCTCGAAGACTCATTTACAAGTGAGACCTGCTTAGACAGACAAAAAGTAATGAAATTAGACACATTAGGAAATGGAGGCGAAAAAATTCCTATTAAAATCTTTCTTCTTCCCTGAGAATTTTTTTTTTTAAATATTAAAAAACACTGCGCACAAATAAGCACATAGTGACGTAGACATTCTGCAGAGGGGGGAGACACTGAGAACGATGAGCAATGTTCATAGATGCTCTCGAGGTCACTGTAAGAGTTCTGATGAGGATGGAATAATCAGCCAGCTCCCTCCAATGAGATCCGTAAACATTCTCGAGGTATGTCCGGGAATGACCCATGGTCAACGCTAATGAGAATCCAAGAGTCCTGAAATGATGACAGAATGTTTATTCAGCTGGTTCACTCTGGTTGACGGTGGAGTTCCCCGATGGGCGGGGTTGAGCGTCAGATTACATGTCCTCCAGGCGTATTCAGATAAGGTGGCCTTCGTCAGCCGGGGGAGCCAGATTCAGATAAACACACAGTTGTTTTGGGTACAGGCAGAACATAATGACATCTATCTTGAGTCTGTGTTGGTCCAAAAACGGTTCCGAAAATGTCCAAATTATGTGGCCACACACCGATGGAACGTACCTGAGTAAAAATCCCCGAGATCTGATCCATTCTGCCCAAGGCAACTGAGTCTGGGTACACAGGCAAGAACCAAGCCATCACAAAGGCAAGCAGCGTGATCGGGTCTCAATTTGCTGCAGACAACTTCCTTGATTGTAGATAAAACCAGCAACCAGCTGAATCCAAAAAGCAGGAACCAGTTATCTTGAATCCAATTAAATCTGTGTTCTTTAGATCCACAGATGACAGCAGAGATAGACACGTCATCAAGTCTTCAAGTCGATGAGATATCCAGCTGTGTGCATGCCAACAGGGCAAATCGGCTCGCCTAAAGCCTGTCTTCTTTTTGAAGAAATGCTATGTAACGTGAGGCTGAATTTATCTAGCTTAATCTACTTCCTGTTTTGTATAATAAATAAAGAAGTGAAACAATCTGGAGGTAATCAGCTGATCCTAACCTGCTAAGACAAAACTGAGGGCATAAAAACCAAAAAACACATCAGTCTACAGATAAATCTGCACCAAGTGACACTAAGGTCAGCTGATCGTGCAGGTGAAGAAACGCCATCTCACCGTGATCCTCCTCTGCAGCTCCGTCCAATCAGCACACAGCTTCTCATACTGGGTCCTGCTGCTCTGGCAGGAGGAAACCAGCGTCTCCAGTGCCATCAGCTGGGCCTCACCGTCCTCCAGCTCCTTCTGAACAACCTGGAAACAAACAGAGATGCGGTCATTCTGCAGTGGGGAGGTTCTGGAGCAGCTGGACCTCCTGCAGGCTCTGCTCAGGGTCTGAATGTTTCTCTGAGGATCAGAAAATCTGTCAGAGCTGCAAGATGGTCCTGAAGGTTCTCTTTGACCCGAGTCTGAATGGACCTACCACCAACTGGTCCAGCTGGCGTTTCTTGGCGAGGATGTCGGGCTGGAGGACGTTAGCTGACTGCAGTCGCTCCCTGAACGCCACCAGCTTGGATAGAGTCAGCCGGTATGCCTCGTCAAAGTCTTCGGTTCGAGAAATTAAACCCTGAGAAATAAAAAAAAGTTGGAGATCCATAAGATCTAAATTTTAAACATCAGATTCTGACGTCTTCCGTCAGGTTGAATTATTGATGTGACTCGTCAGAAACAGCCGGTCAGAACAGCCGAGCTGTCCTCCAACCTGACGCCTTCCTGATTGTTGGAGCTCTCGTATGAACGAGTCAGACGGATGAGAGGAAACAACGTGGAGGACACAAACAGAGAAAACAGCCGACATGCCGTCTTCTCGCTGAGGAGAAACCGGACCTGCATTTCACCGCACGTCAGACACATTTCCGTCCAATCGGAGGCAGGAAACTGTGCCGAGTTTCCAACAGGGATCCTCCAAATGCAGCAGCAGAGAATCGATGGACGGGAAACTGGAGCCGTTCAGAAACAAAGTTTAAATCCAGAGGATAAAAATGAACCAGCTGAAGCTGCAGCGAGCCAAATCCTCACCTCTGTCTGTTTATGTGGTGTTTTGTTCACAGTTTGATCAATTAAATTAATAACAAATTAGGTCTGAATATTTGTTGCAGCGTTTCCATCAGATTCAAACATGAAACTCAGAGAAGAGAACCAGACAAAAGCTTCATCTCTGCTCCTTATTTGTACGTCCCAACCAGTGGTGTAGTCTACATTTTTGTAGTGGGCATACCGTGCTTAGAAACCAAAGTACACTGGTTAGTAAAGTGTAACCGTCAATTTATTTTGATTTTAAGCATATTGAACAGTTCCAAATTTCTCTGATGCTTATATTTGAATAAATGAACAACAAACTTTGTACAACAGCTGGCTTTGTATTAAAAACATGTTATATAATTTATAAAACAGTATCAAAGAAAAGCACTGCACACCAATAGATTGTTACAGAAGTGTTTAACTGTCGTTTAACGTATCAATGACATGTACCTAATGGTATGTCATGTACCATTGGGCACTTTTAAGTGGGTATACTGAAATTCTTAAGTTTTTCTAGTGGGTATACTCCATATACCCGAGTATCACGTAGACTACACCACTGGTCCCAACTTCCCATTGTTATGTCTTAGCTCCTCCCACCACAGAGACAAGGACAGAGGAGGTCAGGACACACAGGAGGAGACAAGGACTGAGACCTAATAGAGAAAACACACATAGAACATGACGACAAAAAAAAAAAACGAGAACTGAGGAAACAACAAAGGAAACAAGGACATGAGGACAGGAAATGAGGGCATAGGACATGAGGAAACAAAAACAAAAGACATGAGGGCAGAGGACATAAAGTTTGAGAACAGAGGACATGGGGATGGAGAACCTGGGGGCATGAGGACAAAGGACAGAAGATTTGAGACAGTGAGCTAAGGAAAATGACCTGAGGACAGAAGACATGGAGAAATGAAAACAAAGGACACAAAGATGGAGAACAGGAGGACATAAAGACAGAGGACATAAAGGGTTTGAGAACAGAGGACATGGGGACGGAGAACCTGAGAGCATGAGGACAAAGGATATAAAAACAGAACACAAGGACAAAGGACAGAAGACTCGAGACAATGAGCTAAGGAAAATGACCTGAGGACAGAAGACATGGAGAAATGAAAAAAAGGACACAAAGATGGAGAACAGGAGGACATAAAGACAGAGGACGGTCAGTCTCCAGTCGTACCTCCAGTCTGCTCTTCCTCTGCAGCAGCTGAGCGTGCAGCAGCTCTCTGTTCCTGACGGCGGCGCTCAGCTCCTCCTGCAGCCCGTCGGACCTCTCGGGACCGAACACGGAGTCCAGCAGGTCCCCCTTGATCAGCAGCATACCGAGACGCTCCTGAAGCTGGACGCTGTCCTTCAGGAGACACTGATGGAGAGGACACAGAGTTAACATTTCAATTTCAGACAGGAAGCAGCTGGATTTCTGATGGACCCACAGAGCTGCAGAACCTCTGATCAAACTCTGATGAGGTTTACATGTACCGGTACATGTTAGGACATTAACGTCTTCATACGAAGCTGCCATCTTGGACGTGTTACCTGGATCCTCTGCAGCAGCACGCTGGTCCTGGAGAAGTCGGAGATGTTGTTGGAGTCCTCCATCACCTGCGAGACGGAGTAGCTCCATCGGGAGAAGAGCATCAGGGGGTCCTGCAGGAAGCTCCTCAGCTCCAGCTCCGACTCTGAACACAGCCGGTTCGCTCGGCACTTCACGCTGACACACACGACAACCCAACATGAGAACGCAGAACTGAGAACTTCATGAGCGTCAGAACTCAGACGTTCTGATGCGTCACGTCAGACTGCGAGCAGATACCGCTGGGGTTTGATGTCGGGGCACAGACCGATACCTGCGTTGTTTCCACGGCAACAGGGGATGTCTAGAAATTGGCGTTAACCTTGTTAACTCATCAAAACCTTCAGCTTTGTTCTAAAACCCGAGAGTTTTCTGAGGAACTCAAACAGTTTCTGAAGCTCTGCAGGAACTAAAACTGCCAACTTCCTGATTCTGCCTCGAACGAGCGACTCTGTCCTCGTATTCATCTGGGTTTTATAAAAGTTTGGTCAGATGACCCTATGGGATTATCAGAGAGTCATCGCAGTAACTAAAATGGCCAGTAAAAGTCACAGCACACATCTCAAGCTGTTTATTCTGATGAATGTTTTGTTTGGTGCTCTCTTCAGTTAGGGATGTATCAAAGTTACTGAAAGAAGTACCATACCATACCATTTTATTTATAGAGCACTTTAAACAGCGACAAGGCCAACCAAAGTGCTGTACAAACAAACAAACAAATGCAGGTGGATATTAACAGGTGCTGTCATTAATTGCATCAGATCCCATTGAGGAAAATGTTTAATTTTGTCCTTTCAGGGCTTCTGTATGTCCACCACCAGCAGATCTGACTGACCGGAAGTTTCTGTGTCTCCCCTCCAGTCCCTCGGCTCTCAGGGTCACATTCTGCCACAGAGTCAAGCGTTTCCAGATGTGAACAGAGTCCAGAATCCCGACTGTGGTGGACTTACTGCCATTTGTTAATCTGCATCTTTGGGTGTTTTTAGTTGTGTTGTGTCTGTTGAGCTCAGCATGTTCAGCCATTTCTGACAAACGACAAAGACTTATCACAACAAAAGAGTAAATTTAAGTCTGAATGTGTTTTTCTGTAGGAGAGCCTCCAGAACTGAAGAAAACCTGAATGAAACCATCCACCTGTTTCATTCCGACTGGTTCTGATGGTTTTGTTGGAACTCCCCCTCAGTTCATCTCTGAGCTATAAATGTATGAATGAGCTCGTCGTTGAGCTCCATAAACCTCTGAAAGAAGCAGCAGGAGCTCAGCGGGACCGGCTGCAGGAACGTGTTCATTCTTAGACTGCAGAAGACTCTAATGGTCATACATTTGGATTTTTATGTTCCTGCTGTGTTTTCTGTAGGAGCTACGACAAGTTAAACAGATCATTCACTTTGCGTTTTGAATAGACGTTGAATTACAACAAAACTGAAGCCTACAGAAGGTTGGACTCTGCATTCTGGGGAGATTTGGGGAAAAAACTAAGATCTACAGTAGGGAGGTACACATTGGATGAAAGAAGAGAAAAATATATATTATTTGATGTATAACTTGCATATGTAGTTAGGACAAGTTGTGGAAGAAATAAAGGGTAAAGATGTGGAAAGTTTACAGCTTAAAAGCTACTACGACATCATCATCTGTCAGCTGAACGTTCTAAGATCTCCAAAAATCATCAGATTTAAACTAGGA
>JBBPBX010049007.1:8982-25529 GCA_038048925.1 Garcialebias charrua
TATATATATATATGTATATATATATATATATATATGTATATATATATATGTATATATATATGTATATATATATATGTATATATATATGTATATATATATATGTATATATATATATGTATATATATAATTACAGTATCTGAATATGTATACAAAATGTGTCTGTGAATTAATTGCTTCTTTGATTGCATCTTGTTAAACACATTAAAGTATTGTATTCCACCAAAATTATTTAAATATGCTAAACTATATGTTCCTATACATGCCGTTTTAATTACTGTATGCCTAAAATTTAAATAAGTGACAATAGGATTACTATTCAGCGTGTTATGATTGATTAAATGCGCTGATACTTTATTGTGCCTGTCAAATATAAGGCTGAGTGGAGCGGACGACATCTTCAAGATGGCCGCCTGAAATCTCGTCGGCTCCAATAGGCTAGAGCAGTCCATGGGGTATCTAGTGTTCTATATAAGATATCTGTGTGAGCAGCCCAGTTCTCACCTCGTTCTACAGGTGTGCAGTGGAGAGCGTCCTGTGCTCCAGCATCAACGTGTGGCATGGAGGCTGCACAGTTGAAGAGAGGAAAGCTCTACAGAGAGTGGTGAAGGCTGCACAGAAGTCTGTTGGAGTCAGTCTCCCCACCATCACAGACATTTACACCTCCAGATGCAGGAAAAGAGCCACCTGCATCATGAAAGACCTCACTCATCCAGCACACTCACTCTTTGCCCCACTCCCCTCAGGACGGAGGTTGAGGAGCATCAAGTGTAGAACCACTAGACTGAGGAACAGCTTCTACCCTGAGGCTGTTAGACTCATGAATAAATAAAAATATAAAAATAAACACTGCAAAATATCACATCATACTGATGCTGATCTGTTTTCTTGTTGCTGTGTTCATCTGTGACCATCTGCTCATACAAACTCATGTTCGTGCTGCTGTTTATTCCCACTATATTAGGCTTAGTGTATTACTAGTTGATGTTTTTCTTAGTTAATTCTAGATGTTATTACTGTTTTTCTCTTGCATTTGTTGTTGGATGTAACTGGGACCCCGTGTACATAATCTCGTTTTCATCACATGTACCACATGCGGTGCAAATGACAAAGACTCTCTGACTCTCTCTCTCTCTGACTCTCTCTAATTGGATGGTGCGACCTATACTCCGAAAAATATGGTAATTTAAGCTTCTTTCTGCCTTTTTAGCTACCGGTACTTTTCAGCTGTTTTTTTTTTTTTGCCAGCTTTTTTCAGATAATTTTCTAATTTTTGTGCTAATTTCTGCTTCTTTCAGCCTAATTGAACAAACATGTTCTTTCGGCTTTCTTCTGCTCATTTAAGCTTGTTCTACCTGTTCAACTACGCTTTTTGCATTTTTTTTTAGCTAATTTCAGCTGTTTTCCAATTAATTCAAGTTTTGGTATTAATTTCAGCTCCTTTACACTTTTTTTGCTAGTTGCCGCCTTTTCTGCCAATTCAGCTACTATTTAGCTGTTTTGTGCTGAATTGAGCTTTTCAGCTAATTCCACATTTTTATGCTCATTTCAGCTCCTCTCACTTCCTTTTGGTAGTTTAGGCATATTTCTGCCTTTTCAGCTATTTGTTGATAAATTCTGCTTTTTTTTTCTTTTCTTTTTTTTTGCCAACTTCCTCATTTCTGCTCATTTAAATCTACGGTAATTCAGCAAATACAGGTTATTTCTGCTTTCTTCTGATAAGTTAGCTTGTTCTTCCATTTCAGCATGTTTTTAGCTAATTTCAGCTGGGTTTTTTTGTTCAGCAAGTTATTCAGCAATAAGCATTCACTGCATTTTCACAGGAAATGCAATGTCTCCAGTAAACTAACTTTATTGTAAACGTTGTTTCAGACCTCCCCCTCATGGCTCTGCCCCCCTGCCATGCTCTCTGTCAGTTCTACGTCTGTGACGGCGAGCTGTCGTGTCAGCTGTACCAGCGCTCGGCTGATATGGGTCTGGGGGTGCCTTTCAACGTCGCCAGCTATGCGCTTCTCACCTACATGATCGCACACATCACAGGACTCAAGGTAGGAGTTGAGGCTGTTTCAAGTCTGTTTTGTCCATCAACGTGTTGTCCATCGCTTCACACTTCTTTTTTTTCCCAGCCTGGTGACTTTGTTCACACTTTAGGAGACGCACACGTCTACATCAACCACATTGAACCTCTTAAAGTGCAGGTGGGCTAATTTAAAGTAAAAGTTCAAGTCCTTTCTTTGTTCTGCTTGATTTTTAAACTCTCGCGGTCTCGTGTTTAAATGTGCAGCTTCAGAGGGAGACTCGAGCTTTCCCTACGCTGAAGATCAGGAGGCAAGTGGAAACCATTGACGACTTCCAAGCAGAGGACTTTGAGATCTGTGACTACAACCCACACCCCTCCATCAAGATGCAGATGGCGGTGTGAAACCTCAAATCATAAGATGAGAACGTTTTATTTGTTGTACTGTATAAAAGTTTAAATGTCAGTTTCAGAGAGACTTAAGTGTGTGTGTTTTGGGTAAAGATGTGGCAGAAAATGTTTCCTTGTTATGAAAAATGTTTTTTTCTTCTTCTGGCATTTTAAATGTGTGCTTTGTTTTATATAAATTAATAAATTATCTAAATCTGTAATAAAAAAGTAATATTTTTAGAAAGCCATGACCTCTGACCCTTTTGACCAATGCTGACTGTTGATCAAAACCCAACCAGTAATTTCTCCTGTCATTGATCTAGCCAGTTCTGGGAGGGCCATGGTCCACTTCCACTTTTAGCAGTAGCAGTAGCCTGGCCCTCGCCATTCCTACGCAGCTCCGCTCAATTCTCATTTCCCTTCACTGCTGGGTCTGGCATTTCTCCCATCCACAAGGATGTCTCCGGTAGGTTTTGACCGGACCAATCAGAGAACAGAAGGCGGAGTTTTGAACGACGTCGACTGACGTCGTCATTCAAAATGGCTGCCGCCACGAAGGAATTTTCAATAAAACAAGGTAAAAAACTATTATTTCTCTGCTGAGAAAAAATAGATTTCATAGCTGACGTTATATCAGAAGTGTTCCTGAGCAATCAGAGAGCAGAAGGCGGAGTTTTGAACGATGTCGACTGACGTCGTCATTCAAAATGGCTGCCGCCACGAACGAATTTTCATCAAAACAAGGTAAAAAACTATTATTTCTCTGCTGAGAAAAAATATAGTTCATAGCTGACGTTATATCAGAAGTGTTCCTGAGCTTAACAGTTCCTAAATCAATTCACGAAATGGTCAAATCTGCTGGATATTAAATAGTTTCGGTTTGATATTTTCCAAACAGCCTCGGGTGCGCTACGAAAATAAATGATAAAAAATCGAATTTTATCTCAAATGTTTCATCTAGGCCAACAGTCAGTAAATTAAAGACATATAATTACACACTGGTGGCAGAAAAAATATCCACCGAGTGGTTTCTGAGCAATTTATCTGATAGCCTGGACCTCGTCAGGCTAAACTAACAAAACTCTGCCTCCTGTTCTCTGATTGGTCCATTCAAAAATCTCCAGGAGAAATCGTTGTCTATGGCAGAGATGCCAGACCCTAGTCCAAAGCGAAGTGAAGGACATGGGTCTGGTATCAACCAGGCTACAGTAGCAGTAGACAGGTGGGGGTGTTACACTTTAGGACTAGCTCTGCACCTGCCCTATATGAAATTAAATAAATGACCCAGAAGAGTCCAAAATCCAGCTGAAAAGTTTAAGATATGACAACCTTTCTTGGTATACTACGAAAAAATATTTGATGCAAACTACTTGGAATAAAATTAATTTGACCTCATCTCTGCCCTTTTCCCCTCCTTATTTTTTTCTCTAACTTTTCTGATGTCTATGTCCTTTTAGTAATTATTTAGACACCACCGTGTGGTGGAATTGGGTAAAGTAAGACTTAGTTATAAGAGGTCCAGTTTGAAGATTGTGAAACCCCTGTATTGTATAGGAGGACATGTGTGGACTTGCTGCTCTGTTTGTCATTCTGTATAATCGGAACAATAAAAATACTTTGGAAAGAAAAAAATGACCCAAAAGAAAAAAGTTAATAGTAACTCATTAGAGCTTAGGAATCAGCCAGGAGCTACTGTTGCAGTTTTGTGCAAGCAGGCAAAGATTTTATTAAAAGTGAAAGATATAAAAAGACGTGTTGTGCACTTAAAACTTACATTCAGTGTAATTATATAAAATCAAAAAGAATAAAAAGTATAACTCTGTTTATAACTACATCCTCACAATACTATACTTCTAAGAATTAAAAGACAAAGAAGAAACCTAGGATGAATGCTGGTCCTCTAAACCCGTCGCCCTGGTCAACAGGAGGTATCTACCATCAATAGCCCCAAGAACCTCAGTCCCCAGAAAAAGCCCAGCTCTTGTGCATTAGCTTTTTATCTACTGTCAAAATTATGTACAGTTCAAGAATATTTAATATCCCCAAGGGGCAATTTGTTTCAGTTAGTAGTCAAGTCACACAAAACATCCATACTAGACATTGAGACATTAAAACAACAGTACAAAGATCATCACTGTTCATTGAGAAGCCTGATCACTACAGGGATAGATGAGTTTTCAGTCTGTTCGTCCTACATCTGGGCTGCAGGTACCTGCATCCAGATGGAAGCAACCTGAACTCATGGAGTGGTGATCAGGATCTGCCAGAATCAGCCTGGTCTTGTTCACTGACATCGTCTTGTGTAGGTCAGTGAGGTTCTGTAGGGCTATAGCAGTTTGGCTGCACATCCTGACTTTTTGTTCTTGTTTTTGCATGTCAAAAATCCAAACCAACATGAAGGTAGAAGTTAAAGAGACTCAATAAAACATTCTCATAAATGTAGAATCGACATTAAAACCACAGAGCTTCTGATAAAAAATACATTCTCTGGTGGGCCTTCTTGCAAAGTGAATTCACATGGGGGTCAAAGGTCAGTTTCTCATCAAGAATACCGCTGGTTCAGCTACGGTACATAGATAAAACGTACATATCCTACTTCACGTCTCAAACAAAGAGGACCAACTAATTATATCATGTCATGATTATACATAAAGATAAGGTTACAGACACCTTTTTCTGGTTATGAAAAGAGGAAAATATACACTTGAAACACGCAAAGCCACGGTGATTCTTCATTTCAGTCTATTCGTTACTTCCAGTCCAACTTCTCTTCAACAGGCCTCTTCTGAAACGGACAGTTTCCAAACGTCCCCTTCAGGGTACTGATGTTTCTTCACTGATGACTCCAACATCTCACAAGAATAACCGGGATCCTAAAATCAGGAAGCATTATTATTATTGACTTATCTATGTGCTTATATTAACCATGCTGCTGCCCTCATGCTGCTATATTCATTCAAGCCCATCTGCTCGGACTCATGTTCGGGCTGCTGTTAATATGCCGTATTGTTTTACATTATTAGTGTTTAATGTATCGATCCTTGTATACAGTTTCTTTTTATGCTTTATATTTTTGCTATTTTTGGGTGCAACTGGGAGCTTGAGTGCACAATTTTGTTCCACCTCGTGTACCACATGTGATGCGAATGACAATAAACTGGAATATGAATTATGCACTTGTAGAAAAACATTAAACTTGTTTTGAACAATGTAGATTTAAAAAAATATACCTTTGGAGGCATGTAGCAGGCATTTTGTATCATCACAGGGCTGGTGAAGTTCTCATGGAGGTGGTCCACATACTCACACATTCTACAAAACAATGAAGATTTTTATATTAGTTAAATAAGTATTAATGGTAATTAAAAGAAAACAACTCATGCTTTTACCGGTTGCTGAGACTGGCCGACACGCAGATGTAGTCAAACAGAATGAGATGCTGGACGAGCTCACACAGACCCACTCCTCCGGCATGAGGACACACAGGAACTGAAAAAACACAAATATATACATCTTATTCCTAGCCCCCATGATGCCTTGCGCGAATTATGTGTATGACTTCCGCCGGAAGTCAGAATCTTTTTTTTTTTTTTGCCGGAAGTCAGAATCGGCACTTTTTTTTTTACACGCTAGCAACGCGCTAACCGGTTTTCGTCAGAGGTTTTAGGTCATAAAATATGTGGGAACACAAACGATCACAACTCAAATGTGGAGATATTGTTTTACCGCTACCTACAGCTATTGACGTGTGGGAGGACGACTTGAAGAAGTGGCCGAAAATAACGTACACTAGCATATTTAGCTACTAGCATACTTAACTACTTTGTTGACAGTGACTGGCCGTGGCAAAACCAGGAACAAGTTTCCCCTGGGTCATTTTGAGTTATTTACAGAATCTGAAAGTGTGGGTTCTAAGCTATCCGATGATGCCAAACACATGGCACTCAAAAAAAAATGAAGAAGATACAGCCATTTCAATGTTGGCAATCTGCAAATAAGATTAGGGAGAAAACAGGCCTCAAAGATTTAGAAGAATGTCCCCATTCCAGAAGTGTTACCTGGGGGTGTTAACAATTGCTGTTCATTTACATTAATTTGCCTAAACCCCAACCCCCAGCACTGACTGTCAACACAGACTCTGCCTAGGAAGGTGTGCAGAACTTCAGCTTTGCTGGCAAAATTCCTTTTGATCTTTTGAAAAAAAAAACAACCAAGAAAACAATTGTATTTTATGTTATTGTGACATGTTTTACACAATAATAATGTTGATTGTTGTGTCACATAGTTATTGTTACAGCCCACCCCAAAAAAATAAGGGTCACATCTAAGGAGGACACAGAAACTGATTCAACTGGGTTCAAACATATTTTCATTACAGGTAACCCTCGACATACGGCAACCCGGACCTACGAACGTATCATATTTAATAATATAATAAAAATATGAAAAAAACAAAAAATAAAACTTTTTTTGTTTGTTTGTGTTTAAATGTTATTGATTTCATGTGTACAGCACTTTGTTGCAGTTTTAAAGGCTTCATAAATAATATTTTTAATAAAAATGGTCATTTTTAATCATAATTGCTCAACTTCCGTTCGTTTCAGGAAATTCCGCGGCAGCCATGTTAGGTAGGTCTGTTGTCCCGGCAGCCGGCTGTGAGGACTGTGTTTGTTCCAGGATTGCCTCATATGGATAAATTACTAGCTGGAATCGCTCTGTGAACTCTGTGGACGTCTCAGCCTGGAGCAGCAGCTGCAGATCGATCGCTGATCGCTCAGTCATTGCGCCGCACGAACACCACCTCATGGCCAACTCATGGCCTGGCTAACACACAGCTAGCAGGAGCTAACACAGGCCGCAGCAGCAGCCGCCGATCGCTCGCTCGCCTGCGCTGCTCCGCCGGACAACAGCAACACATGGATTGGCTAAACACGCAGCTAATGCAGAAGCTACAAGCGGCAGCAGCAGCCGCCGCCGTTCACTCGCCGAACCACCGCAAGACAACAACGTTCAATGTTTGCAGAGCTATATACATTAAACACATCTGCGTCACATTAAACCGTGGTCAAGTTAGTTTTACGCCGGACATTCCATCTATCTCAGGGACGTCAGCGGTGTGTTTTTCTTTTTCATGCCGGATTCGGCGCTCTGATTACGGCAGCTGTTTCAGCTTCCGCCTGGGAGCTCCGTGGCTTCGCATCATATCATAATACAGCTACAATATAAAGCATGTAAAACACTAAAAACAGGAACATGTCTGTGTTGGTTTATGCCAAGAACTTAGCAGATGTAAAGCTATTTAATATTTTATTTAATTTATTTATTCATTCATTTAAAAGAGACAAAATAAAACATTCATCAAAAATAAAACATTGAATGAAAAGAGTGCAGAAAGAAGAAAAAAATCTTATATCACCCCATTATTTAAAAGAATATATAAAATAACTTTAAATAACTTTAAACAAACAATCACTTAACTCCATATCTGTAAAATTAACTGAATTATAACCATTTTTGAGTTTGGCTTATTTCAATTGCCTGCTGCAGCCATCTTCAATTCAAATATATCCAAAAGTTAATCAGCAGTAAAGAAACATCCGTTTATTATTTCTTGAAAGATTTTTCAAAATCTGTCCAGAGGGTCATGAGATATTTTGCTAACAGACCAACACCATTGATTGAATTGGATGTACTTTAAAAGTCAACCAGTCGTAGAGAGCCATTCAGTGATTATTTCTTGAAAGTTTAATCAAAATCTGTTCAGTTGTTCATAAGATATTTTGCTAACAGACAGATGCAGAATACAAACATAATTTCGGAGAAATAATCGGAGAAAAAGACAGATTCGAAATCTTACTTGACTCTTATTTTTTTAAAGCAGTGATTAACCATTGTAACCAAAGAAAATAGTTTAAAAAATCAAATGAGAAAAATATAAAACATTTTACACAGTATTTGTATTGACTGAATAAAATATATTAATAAGCAAATAAAATGATAATGAAAATAACTGTTAGGTGAAGTCTTGGTTCAGTTTCTCAGTCCAAAATTATATACAGGTAACAACGTTCATCTGATGAACGTGCCCCTCTGACAAAACCTCTGGCCCCAGCTTGGCCCCACCAGTACAACTGGTCTAGAACCGCCACTGCCAGCAGCTGCCAGCCAGCTGACAGCAGCGTGAACTGCTGATCCATCCGATCTTAACTGTACATTTTACCTTTTCAAACGGCCAGTTGAATCTGCATAATTGGTGCACCATTATCGTGCTTTAAATTTTAGTTTCTTTCCTGCGATTTGTAAAACCTAAAGCCAATCTAACGCGCGTGATTGCGCAATGCGCGGCTGGACTATGCAGATTTGGAGTTAGTTCCCACCTGCCTGAAGACCGCGACCATCATCCCAGTCCCAAAGAGCTCCACAGTGACTGGTCTGAATGACTATAGACCGGTGGCCCTCACCCCGATAGTCGCTAAATGTTTTGAGAAACTGGTCATGTCCCACATCAAGGCAACCGTCAACATCAATGAGGACCCTCATCAATACGCATACCGTGAGAACCGATCAACAGAGGACGCCATTTCTTCCGTGGTCCACACTGCTCTCACCCACCTGGATCAGAAAGACTCATACGTGCGTCTGCTCTTTGTGGACTTCACATCTGCCTTCAACACCATGATCCCCCAAACTCTGATAGACAAACTATCTACACTTGGACTAAGCCCCTCTATTTGTAACTGGGTACTAGACTTCTTAACAGACAGACCACAGTCCGTGAAGATCCACAACTTCTCCTCCTCCACCATAACCCTTAGCACTGGCTCTCCTCAGGGATGTGTGCTGAGCCCCCTTCTGTTCACTCTGCTCACATATGATTGTACAGCCACACTTCCAGGCTGTCATATTGTTAAGTTTGCAGATGATACAGCGGTGGTGGGATGCATTACAAACAATGATGAGTCCAGCTACAGACAGGAGGTGGAACACCTGGAGAGCTGGTGCAAAGAGAACAATCTTCACATGAATGTGAAGAAGACAAAGGAGATGATTGTGGACTTCAGAAGGAACAAACACAACCATGCCCCACTGAAAATAGGTGGGTCTGCAGTGGAAGTGGTCTCCAGCTACAAATACTTGGGTGTACACATGAATGATAACCTCAGCTGGAGCAACAACACCACCAGCCTGATCAAGAAAGGTCATCAGAGACTCTACTTCCTCAGACGGCTGAGACGAGCTGGTCTGAGCAGCCCAGTCCTCACCTCCTTCTACAGGTGTGCAGTGGAGAGCATCCTGTGCTCCAGCATCAACGTGTGGCATGGAGGCTGCACAGTTGAAGAGAGGAAAGCTCTGCAGAGAGTGGTGAAGGCTGCACAGAAGTCTGTTGGAGTCAGTCTCCCCACCATCACAGACATTTACACCTCCAGATGCAGGAAAAGAGCCACCTGCATCATGAAAGACCTCACTCACCCAGCACACTCACTCTTTGCCCCACTCCCCTCAGGACGGAGGTTGAGGAGCATCAAATGTAGAACCACTAGACTGAGGAACAGCTTCTACCCTGAGGCTGTTAGACTCATGAATAAATAAAAATAAAAAAAAATAAACACTGCAAAATATCACATCATACTGATGCTGATCTGTTTTCTTGTTGCTGTATTCATCTGTGACCATCTGCTCATACAAACTCATGTTCGTGCTGCTGTTTATTCCCACTATATTAGGCTTAGTGTATTACTAGTTGATGCTTTTCTTAGTTAATTCTAGATGTTATTACTGTTTTTCTCTTTCATTGTTGTTGGATGTAACTGGGACCTCGTGTACATAATCTCGTTTTCATCTCATGTACCACATGCGGTGCAAATGACAATAAAGACTCTCTGACTCTGACTGACTCTCTCTGACACAGACCACGGTTGGAGCGCGCGGTGATTACGCGTGTCTGCTTTGTCTAATGAAATAAAGATAGTGGATGGATGGATGGACATATGTATGGATGGATGGATGGAAACTGATTTGCTTGCGATTTGCTTGCGAACGCAGTAAAAGCCTCTTTTTTTTTCCCTCGGGTCGGTCGGAAAAACAGCTGCAGCTCTGACAGCTTTGATCGGCTTTATTTTCCTTGTTCCTTGTGTTCACTGGGCAATCTATAGCTGTTAAGTAGCCATGTGCTTCTTTCAAAGCTGCAGTTTATTGGCCAAAACCAATGACAAAAGCCCCGATACCAGCCAAACAAGTCCGCATGTTAATCAGCTGTGAGGGTCCCCGCCCCCAGTACGCAAATCACTGCGGCTTGTTTTTACTCTGAAAACAAACTGATTTCTAACACAAAGTTTATCGGTTTAAACACTTCTAAAGTGTTTTTTAAAGCATGGGATGGTTTCTTCACAACTTCAGCTAGTATATTTTGCAAAAAAACGAGTTTCACTAATTTCTCAGAAGTTGAAGGTTTATTGATTTTTTTCACAGTTAGTGCCGACTTGTTCCTACATTTCTTGTGGCTGGTCACGTTGTTTCAGATGGCGAAGCGATGAGCAATCTGAAAAGCTCTGAAGCGTATTAGTATCTTCACAGTAACAAGGTTGGTCCTGTTATGTTAAGAGAGCTGGGACACATTCTTATTTACCTTCAGGCAAACATAGAGTCCAGTCAAAGCCTTAAAAATCCAACTCCAGGTCCAGCTGACAATGATGTGCTTTGGACTTTTGAGCTGCAAGATGGTTATCTGGACACCAACTGAAGCACCTGGAGCTTGACATTTCTTTTGACAAATACTTTACTGATTCACAAATGAAGCACCTTGAGAACTTTTAATAAAATACATTAAATGAAAACAAATAATGAAATAGACAGGAAACGATCTTTAAAAACTTGATAATGAAAAAAGTGACATTTAGATAGAAACAGTAGTTTATTGCAAAGAAAATTCATCTCTGCCCAAAATACCTGGATCTCTAAAAAATACAATAAACGAAAACAAATAATGAAATAGACAGGAAACGATCTTTAAAAACCTGATAATGAAAAAAGTTAGATAGATACAGTAGTTTAATCCAAAATTAACTGATATAGTGCACACACAAAAACTAGCCTTGTAAGAAGGTTAACAGTCAACTATTGTACATAACAAATTAATCATTTTAGCAAATACTTTTCTAATGTAATATAGTTAACATTGCATCCTTTAAAAAAACATAAGAGTTGTGTTACGTTTACAGCAAGTACACCAGTACTGTACATGTTTGAGAAAAATGTTTACATTTAATGTCTTCTCACTTCTCACTTGAAATAAGCTGGCATCCTTTGCGTGTGAATGCTGGAACGATTACATTGACACCATAGCTCTTGCAGCAGGTCCCTCACTGTGAAACCACGATCACCCATCACCTGATCTCCAGCACGCAGATAGTCCAGAAACCCAGAGTTCTGTGTTATATACCTGTCACTGCATTTACCACCATAAGCATCTGAAATAAACATGATTATTCCAGAGGGAGAAACAGCCAATAAATATTTCACAGTGTTATTTGCATGTATGATTCACTTCTGGAGTCCAAGTTTTTAGCTTTCTGCAAAACATGTTGCTTTAATTGTTTCACGGGGCAACCATAGAATAAGGTCGTTGGTTTGTTCTGACATTATGTCAATCCACATTCCAACAGTCATGCTGCATGTGACTGTGGTGTTTACAGCTCCACACTCTCGTCAAGCCCATCTGAAAGTAAAAGTACAGTATACAAACATTAGGGTTCATTTATGAACACACACACCTAGATTATATATATATATATATATATATATATATATATATATATATATATATATATTATATATATATATATATATATATATATATATATATATATATGTATATATATATATATATATATATATATATATATATATATATACAGGGAACCCCCGACCTACGAACGAGTTTGGGACCTAAGAACCGTTCGCAGCTCGATCCGTTCGTAGGTAGGGGGTGAAAATTATATTAAAAAAAAAAATTATTCATTCATTCATTCATTCAACCTTTATTTATCATGCTAACGGAGCGCGCGCACACATTTAAGCATGTACAGTAGTGTACTGTAATGTTAAACATTGCTATTCACATTTACAGAATAAATAAAAATATATTTTCTTACTTTGAGATGGTCAAAGCCGACATAGGTTGCCATGCGTTGATTGTTTTCGGGCCAAGCAGCGCGGGGGCCGGCAAGCCACCGCAGCTGCTCCAGACCTGTGTTAGCTAGCTGGCTAGCTTCTGCTAGCCAAGCCATGAGCTAGTGTTGGAGCGGCGGCGCGATCAATCTGCAGCTGCTGCTCCAGCCGCTGCTCCAGCCTGAGACGTCCACAGAGCTATTCCAGCTAGTAATTAATCCATATGATGCGATCCTGGTCACCAGTGTTCAAAAGGCCGGCTCCCGTGTTAGCTCCAGTGTTAGCTCTGGAGCTAGCCAGGCCGGAGGTGTAGCCAGGCCGGCCGGAGGTGTTCGCACGGCGGCCTGGCACGATCGGCGATAAATCCGCTGCTGCCTGAGACATCCACAAAGTTCACAGAGACGTTTCCAGCTAGTAATTAATCCATATGAAGCCATCCTGGTCACCAGTCTTCGTCCGGCTCTCGGCAGCTAACCTAAGATGGCGTCCGGTGTTCTACATTAATTTGTGACCGGAGACCCCAGTGACTGAACCTAAAATAGCGTCCGGTGTTCTACATTAATTTGTGACCGTGTAAACTGAAGACCTACTTCCTGTTGCCCAAGATTGCTCAAAAATTGCTCAAAAATGATCAGAAATGATCTTTTTTATCATAATTATTATTTATAAAGCCTTTAAAACAACCAGAGCTGCAACAAAGTGATGTACACATGAAATTAAGAACATTTAAACACAAAAAAAAAAAAAAAAAAAAATTTTTTTTTTTTTTTTAATACAGTAATTTCATATTTTTATTAAATATGATATGTTCGTAGGTCCCGTGGTTCGCAGGTCGATGGGGTCGTAGGTCGGGGGTTACCTGTATATATATATATATATATATATATATATATTATAAATAAACGCACACACAGCATACATATATAGGTGCGTGTGTTTATTTGCCAGTTATGAACGAAAATATTAGTATCATTTAATCACTGACTACATAAAATCATAACACTAAAAGCTGTCTCTTAAATCATACCTGGTGTTCTCGATCCTCTGGAGGATACGGTGTCTTTTTTTCAGGTGGTTTCTCGTAGCCCAGCCACAAAGAAGGATGTGGGTTTTTGTTTTCGGAGCATGTTCAACACACACTAGGTGCAGCCACAAATTCAGCTTCGTCTGATTATTCGTACAGCCACGAACAGCGCAACAGGTATCCGAGCTCCACAAGGACATCTTCGTGACAATATTAGCTCGAAATAACAGAAAATAGAACTTCAACGACGCGTACAGATTAGCAAGTAAACAACGAAGGAGCCGGTGCAGAACTTCTACTTCCGGGGTAAAACGGAAGTAAGACACATAATCGCTTCTACAGTGACCCCCTCAGGAATAAGGTGGATATATCCTAAAGTAATTAAAAACATACAATAAGTACAGCCATTAGAAACTTTTAAATACAGGGAAGATTCAAGTGACTGATGTGTCAGTGGATCACGTATGTGTGTGTGTAGTCACATAAGGTGTAAGAAACCTTTGAACTTGTGAGCCATCAGCAGCACAGCCAGGTTCTCGTTGACGCTCCCGAGCCGAAAAGACAACAACAAAGAGACGCAGAATGAACGTTAGAAAAACCAAACTACAGTACTTCAAACAGCCCATTTCAGAGGCACGCATTTTAAAAGATGCCAAACAAACATGGAGATCTAAAGAAAGACATAAACGTCAAAATGCTGAACATTTCATATGACATATTTGAGACAACCACAAGAAGATATAAAACAGACTCGAAGAATAACACGAGCTGTATGAGAAGCCAAAGGACTCAAAAAGGATATAAAACTGTTGGAGAAAATTTCTCACTGACGTTTAACCAAAAGCACCACACTCCACGGCAGGAGATTTTATACTGGTATTTATCAGATTTTCCAGAGATATATTTTCATTTTACATATATTTACACACACACACACACACACACAGGTTTGTCAATGTGGTTTAGCCGGACTTTTTCGCCAAACCCGCCCGAAGGTGTAATACGGGGTCTACCCCTTCCCGACAGCCAAACCACCACCGCGGCCAGTGCTATGGGCTCTCTGCAGATAACTGTATCCAGAGGGACAGACTTCATTTAGAGAACTGTACACATCTGGTTGATAACAAGTTTCTGTAAGACACATGAGGTCCAAGTCCTTCTCCAGAATGTGATCGTGAATTAGGCATGATTTGTTGGATAGTGACTGCACATTGAAAAGTTCTAATTTAATACCAGTTGGTGTATAAGCCTTTTGAACCGGTTTCAGCAGACTGAAGTCCACTCCACGTTTTCCTTGCCACTTCGTGCACTGTAGACTACAAGGGACTACAGATGCAGCGTTCTGATGACGTAGACGAGGTGCGACACGTCTCCTGGACCAGACACACGGGAGAGACCCAGAGCCAGCCTGCCCAGAATAAATAGATATCTTCCGAGAGCTTCTGTGGATATAACGAGGTCTACGCAGAAGTCCCAGTTGTTTGATGGTGGAAACAGGAGGAGGAATGGAGCAGTTGTTAAGTTCAATCAGCTGGGAAGCGGAATACGTCAACATCGCGCCCGCCAAGCCGGGGGAAGCTAGCACAGAGCTAGCCGCTAACAGCAGACCCACGGCTCTGAGAGAAATAACCAAGAAGCAGTGAAATGTAACTTGGTTGAGCATATCGTGAAGAGGAGCACAGGAGAAAATCCAGGACAGTCCAGATGACACAGGAGGTTGACAGGCAGTAGGTGAGTGAAACAATAATTGCAGCTACGTAGTTCTTGAAGCAAGTTCGTGCTGGAGTTTGACAGGAGGTAGACAGGCCAAATTCCGGTTAGGAAGTGCTAGCTAAGCTGTCCGTAAAGTCCTTATTAAAAAAAAAACACTGAACAAAATAAGTCCAGATAAATGTCCAAAAAATGTCCAAAAAAAATAGCAACAGTAAAATAACTATTTAGCGTGGAGAAGCGGCGACATCACAACATCGCGTCCTCTCCAGCTACTATTTCCCAATAGTTGTAGGGAGGTCAAGGAGGTATACATATCACTCCCATACAAAATACTTGCAGTAGAGGTGTTATGTACCCTAGAGGTAAGACAGTTTAAAAAAAAACATCATTATTTTATTTAGGTTAGCTGCAGTCTGCTAAAGAAAGCACCAGCAGCCTGTAGCTGCACTTTTTTTCTCTCATTCTAATCAAGCTTAATTAGGCAGCACAGGTGTTCACCTGCAGTTCCTGCCTTTATATTTCTCAGGCAGTGTCTTGAGCAATGTGGAGCCTTGCTAGGAGCAAGTGGAGCTTGTGAGAACAAGTGTGGAGTTTTGAGATTGCCAGCTGAGGTTGGTGGACACAAGCAGGGGCTTGTTGGAACTACTTGTGATCCTGTTGCAGGTAAATCAAGTTTTGATCAAGGTACACTGTAACCCCAAATTTTCATTTACATAATAAGTCAAGCTATTATTACTATTCTTTTTGTTATTTTGCAAAAGGCGGGACCATTACTAAACAAAATGTGAATTGCATACTAGCTCAAAATGAGTTGCTTCTTTACTAATGGCTCTGAGTGGCGACACCTCTCATTTACACGTTTTTACTGGTTTGGGGCGGGGCTTGTCAGTGAACACGTCACCTGCCTGGTGTGGTGAACAAAGAAGAAGGAAAAAAATGAAGAACCGTGAGGCCATGTTTCTCCTGACTGTTTGCTGCAAAATCTCATTACAGTGACGAAGTGCTGAAATCAGGTCAGTCTGGTTGATGTAACAGTTTATTGACACATGTTAAGTGCTCAAATTTGATTCCGTTTTTATTGTACTTGCTGGTAAAAACGTTTTTGTTTGCTCATGTTAACGATAGCTATAATGTTTCACCGGAGTGTCAACTGCATCATTTTTGCCCTAAATTAGAGCTACTTTGTAGTTGATCATCCTTTGTTGTTATTTCGGGACTGATTGAATTAGTACCGGTAGT
>JBBPBX010049008.1:7216-25529 GCA_038048925.1 Garcialebias charrua
TGTGTGTGTGTGTGTGTGTGTGTATGTGTGTGTGTGAGTGTATGTGTGTGTATGTGCACTTTTTTTTTCAAGTTACCTTGTAGGGACTAATTTTACAAAAAAACATGCATTTTGGGAACCAACTGCTCTTTATGGGGGACCAAAGCCAGGTCCCCATAAGGAGAAATCTTGTTAGGGGGTTAGGGGTTAGGTTTAGGACTAAGGTGTGAATTGCAGATCAGGTAGGGTTAAGCATATAGTAATGGTTAGGTTTAGGGTAAGGGTCAGGGTTAGGTTATAGAAAATGAATGGAAGTCAATGCAAAGTCCCCAAAAGTACGTTTACAAGAACGTGCATATGTGTTTGCGTGTGTGTGTCATGAAACATACTTTTCAATGCATTTATATCCATCCATCCACCATCCATCCATCCATCCATCCAGCCATCCATCCATTCATTCATTCATCCATCCACCATCTTCTTCCTGTTCCAAAGTCAGGTAGTAGGGCAGCAGCTTGAGCAGGGAGGCCCAGACATCTCTGACCACAGCTACTTCTTCCAGCTCTTCTGGGAGGATTCCAAGGTGTTCCCAGGCCAACGGAGAGTCCCGCTAGTGTGCCCTGGGCCTTCCCTGCGGGTTTCATCCAATGGTGGCACCCAGGGAGCATTCTTACCAGATCCCCAAACAACCTCAACTGACTCCTCTATGGAGGAGCAATGGTTCTACTCCAAGTCTTTCCTGGATAACTGAACTTCTCAGCAGAGTCCAACTACCCTGCGGAGGAAACTCATTTCAACCACCTGTATCCACAGTCTCGTTATTTCAATCACTACCCAGAGTTTGTGGCCATAGGTGAGGGTCAGTGAAATGGACTGTACTTACATAGCACCTTTCTATCTTATCAAGACACTCAAAGCACTTTACACTTCAATGTGTGTCCTTGTTTACCCAAACATACATCACTTTACTAGATCTCTACAAAGCTAATTGAACAAATCATTCTAAAGAGACTAATCAGTGCTTTAGATCACATTCATATACCGATGGGATACACATCGGAGACAATGAAGGGTTCAGTGTCTTGCTCCGGGACACTTCGGCATGTGACAGCTGGTGGAACCGAGCCACCAACTCTTGCATTGAAGGACAACTGCTCTAACCACTCAGCCACAACTGCCCCAAGGGTAGGAATGTAGATCGACCAGTAAACAGAGAGCTTCGCCTTACAGCTCAACTTTCTCCCAGTGCTAGGCAGCGCTAATCCAAAAATTAGTTCCGCTATTTCAAAAGCACTAATTAATTTATTTAGGTCCGCTATTTCAAAAGCACTAATGTCTTATGAAAATTTGGGGAAGCTAAATTCTAAACCGCTATTTAAATTCAACAATTGGTAGCCAGCAAGTTATGCAATATTTGCACTACACTGCCAACTAGCGGTGCATGAAGTGTTATACACCTTTATCCTACCTCTTAACACCGATTCGCTCGGGATGTCATCTCCTACAATACACCTTTCGCTCCAGAAGACGACACAGGTTGTTGAATTCTGGTGATTTTCTTCTGTTGACTGTAAAAGAAAAATGTGGTTAATTTAGTCCAGAAACTGTTTTTTATTTTTTTACTAACAGAATGTAATCACAGGATGTTCATGTACTAACTATAACCTGTTGGAGTTATTTGAATTAATATTCAATGTTTTATAGACATAAATGTGTCAAGCGGCCGTGGTGTAGTGGTAATGGCAGTCGTCTCCCGATCGGAAAGTTGGCGGTTCGACTCCCGGGACCCGCACCATGTGTCGTTGTGTCCTTGGGCAAGACACTTAACCCTGAGTTGCTCCCGGTAGGACTGGAAAGCACCTTGCATGGTAGTCTGCCGCCACCGGTTTATGAATGTGTGTAGCATTCAATATATGTGTAATACTTTGAGATTTTCAGTAATGAAAAGTGCGTTATAAATTGAATTAATTATTATTATTATTAAGCTAGCTTCTATTTTTTTCTCCCTAGTACTTTGTAACACATATCATCAAATACCTCAAATACCACACCGCTGATATTATCCAAACTAACACAGTGTAATCACAAGATGTTCATGTGCCGACTGTAACCTGTTGGAGTTATTTGAATTTATATTCAATGTTTTATAGACATAAATGTGTCAAGCTGGCTTCTATTTTTTTCTCCCTAGTACTTTGTAACACATATCATGAAATACCTAAAAAACCATACCACTGATATTATACAAACTAACACAGTGTAATCACAAGATGTTCATGTACTGACTGTAACCTGTTGGAGTTATTTGAATTTATATTCGATTTTTATAATTTATTTTCGTAGTGCACGCACAGGTTTGGAAGAAGTCAAAGCGAACCTACTTTAAATGCAGCAGATTTGACCACTACGTGACATTATTAAAGAGCGGTTCAGCTCAGGAACCCTCGTGCTATAAAGTCAGCTATGAAATGTATTTTATATCCGTTCATTGAGCTACATAGTCTTGAGCCGGAAAAGGGTAGCGTGCCCTCTCCGGGTCGGGGAGGAGGTCCTTACCCAAGTGGAGGAGTTTAAGTATCTCGGGATCTTGTTCACGAATGAGGGAAAACTGGAGCGTGAGATCGATAGGCGGATAGGTGCAGCGTCCGCAGTGAAGCGGGCGCTGTACCGGTCTGTCGTGGTGAAGAGAGAGCTGAGTCAAAAGGCAAAGCTCTCAATTTACCGATCGATCTACGTTCCCACCCTCATCTATGGTCATGAGCTTTGGGTTATGACCGAAAGAACAAGATCTCGGATACAAGCGGCTGAAATGAGTTTTCTCCGCAGGGTGGCTGGACTCTCCCTTAGAGATAGGGTGAGAAGCTCAGTCATCCGGGAGGGACTCGGAGTAGAGCCGCTGCTTCTCCACATCGAGAGGAGCCAGTTGAGGTGGCTCGGGCATCTGGTTAGGATGCCTCCTGGACGCCTCCCTGGTGAGGTGTTCCGGGCATGTCCCACCGGGAGGAGACCCAGAGGAAGACCCAGGATACGCTGGAGGGACTATGTTTCTCGGCTGGCCTGGGAACGCCTTGGGATTCCCCCAGAGGAGCTGCTCCAAGTGGCTGGGGAGAGGGAAGTCTGGGCCTCCCTACTTAGGCTGCTACCCCCGCGACCCGACCCCGGATAAGCGGAAGAAAATGGATGGATGGATGGATGAGCTACATAAAGCCGCCCGCGCGCGTTGCTCGTGGCAATCCTACTTTTTAAAATCCTACAGTTTTGAGCAGTACGTGATTTTATTAAGGACACGTTCAGCTGAAGACCCATCTTTGCTATAATTTTAAAAACAAACAATTGTTTTTACCGTGTTTATCATGTAAAGTCCTTCTGTGTTAGCTCCCTCGCTTCCGTGATAATCTAACAAGCAATAAGGCTGCAGAGAAACACACTGGCTGCTAACTGAGTGGCTGCTAACTGAGTGGCTGCTAACTGAGTGGCTGCTAACTTGACCAATCATGTCTTGTCACATGACAGGTAATAGCCAATAGGGCCCCTTATCGGGCCCCGCTCTTAAATCAACCAACCGGATGACTGCTCACGGACTACATCCGGAGCTGACAGGATATGGTCTGTTAGCAGTCGTCCGGTTGATTTAAGAGCCCGTAAATAAGTTTTTTCGTTTTTACTGATATATCAGAGTCAGAGTCAGAGTCAGAGAGTCTTTATTGTCATTTGCACCGCATGTGGTACATGTGATGAAAACGAGATTATGTACACAGGGTCCCAGTTACATCCAACAACAAATGCAAGAGAAAAACAGTAATAACATCTAGGATTAACTAAGAAAAACATCAACTAGTAATACACTAAGCCCTAATGTAGTAGAAAAACATCATTATAAACAGCAGCACGAACATGAGTCTGTATGAGCAGATGGTCACAGATGAACACAGCAACAAGAAAACAGATCAGCATCAGCATGATGTGATATTTTGCAGTGTTTATTCTTATTATTTATTTATTCATGAGTCTAACAGCCTCAGGGTAGAAGCTGTTCCTCAGTCTAGTGGTTCTACATTTGATGCTCCTCAACCTCCGTCCTGAGGGGAGTGGGGCAAAGAGTGAGTGTGCTGGTATTATACTAATATATAATTAGTTATTAGCGGTACTGCATTTTAAATAAAAATAGCGCAAATCCGCATATGAATTATAAAAGTTAGTCAATCCGCTGTAACGTTGACAAATTGTTTAGGTCCGCTATAAGCGGATTAGCGCATTTGCGCTCCCAAGCGGTCTGGTGCCCACCTTTGCTTTCTCCTTACCACAACAGACGGGCACAGAGTCAGTGTGGTGGGGTTCGGGGTTTGGGTCTACTTTTTAATAAAGTAGATACAATTTCCTGCATTTTGATGTGTTTTAATAGGTTTTTATACATCCATGTTTACCTATTATTAGTAAGCTTGAGAGTTACTGAATCCAAACCGGATTCTAGAAATCAGTTACAGGAACGCCTCATCAGGGTGTCAACCACTGAGTTTGAGGATGACCACCGCAAGAAACACCAACAACCTTGCTGCCACAAACAACTGTCTGAGCCTGTCCCCCCACCTAAAGGTGCAGGGAAGCTACCCTCTCATTTACCAGGAAAAACTCCAACACACAGGCAAGAAGTCGAGGGGCGAATAGACCCACACCAACTCGGCACCTCTCACCACGGGCAACTCCAGAGTGGAATAAGCTCCAGCCCGCAACCAATTTCCTTGAGATCAAGGAGATTGTAGCTGGATCCCATGCCATGCATTAGGTGAGCCCAACAATATGTAGTAGGTACCTCTCAACCTCATGTACAATCTCAGGCTCCTTTCCCACAGTTACATTACATGTCCCAAGATCCAGGTTTGGTGGACCAGTGTCAGAGCACCAAGGCCCCTTTCAGTCATTGCCTATGGTGTCATGCACCTGACACGTATGGCCCCTCCTGAAGGTGGTGGGTCCACAGGAAGGTAAACCCATATTGCTTGTTCAGACTGAACCTGACTGGGCCCCATGGGTAGAGACCCGGTCATGAAGCTCTCGTTGATGAGCCTTTCCCACAGATTTGGCTCCATGGTGGGACCCCGGTAACTCACGTCCTGAACTCCTTGTTTTTTTCTTTCCATAAGAGCCACAATTACAGTAATTCTACTAATTTCCAAGATGATTTTAAAACTCTTCTTATCCCATTCTTCACTCGTTAGGTTCTTTTAAATATTTCTCCCAAAACAATGCAGTCTCTTCTCTCTCTAACACTTGCTGGGGATGCTTTAATAAAACCCTCAGTGATTGGGACCTGCATAACAGGAAACTTCTGTCATCGTTCTGTTTATGGTCACATGTGCAGCATGAAACACAGGCCATGTCATGAGTGTGCAAATTCATGCACATACATTTGCTTTCATGTCAGCAAGCTTTCAAACACTTGAATTATAGCTGAGGAGACTTGGCAACATTCATCCCACCCCCTCTCCAGAGAACTGTGAGAATGGTTTACAGGCTGTTGTGTAAAGTTCTCCAGTTTGTTTGTTTGCTCTGCCTCGGTCCCATAAAAAAAGTCATGATCAGGCTATTGGCACCATCCTGTTTATTGTGCATACTAAGGTCTGTGACTTTGGTTAGAGGAGGGAAATGAAGCATCAGAGGCCTGGAGAACAAATGTTTCCCACTGATAACTCACTACAGAGGGGCACTGATTGGAACATGAGTCTTACATTTTAGCAATGGGTGGCGGTGGAACTTTGAAGAGGCATTTGTGAGGGCTAGCTGTTTCACTGGATGTCGTCATCCAGTTTATTTCCACCTCTTGATCAATATATAAAAAAGTATTAGAAAATGAATGGGGGCAAAAGAAAAGACACACATCCTTGAGCTGAACACCTTGCACCTACAGGCATGCCATCTGAGGCTGACCACAGAAAGGGAAAGAGGACAGTTAGAGCAGGGGAGGTGGGAGTCCAGCTGGGTCCCATTATGGGTGATCCACATGTGTTCATGAATGGGTAGGGGGGTTGGACCTAAGGGGCAAAAAGGGCAGCGGGGAGGAAGTGCTGAGAGCAATGAGCCTAGACCCTGTGAAGCTTTATTAGCCTGTCGTCTGCTCTTCTCAACAGAACCACTCACGCTCTCTTGTAACACCCACCACCTTACCTTACTCCCCCATACTACTACCACCTCACTGCCCTCGGGCACTACCAGGGCAAAAAAGTATTAAAGTATTGGAAGAAGGAAGACGGGACTGGACCACCCAGACACACACACACACACATAATGGCTACCAGGAGGTAGCCCCGGCATAAGAGCTGCAGCTGGGAACGAAGAGGGACATTCACAAACATACGCATGTGCACTTGTACAGCAGAGGGACGCAAACTACACACACTGAAGTGGGTGTGCACATACACACATAGTAGCAGAGGCATAGATAGTTCAGTCTTTCATTGAAATGTCAGCCACATATGTCATCATTTATTTATTTCCACTTTTTCCTTTTTTTGTGTATTTTACTCAATAGGGATGCAACAGTGAAGATTGCATTTATGCTAATATTTGTTAATGTGTGTGTGTGTGCGTGTGTGTGTGTGTGTGTGTGTGTATGTGTGTGTACAAACATGACTGGGAGAGACAAAGACATAAAGATGGTTTGCATGCATATATTTGAATACCTTTATATAAAGAATGTGCACACATGTCACTGTCCTGACATTTCTGACATGCCTTAGGGCTCATTTTTCCAATTTCTCACTTAAGATCCATTCTTCCATCTTCAATACATAGTTCCCAGACACGCCCCCAGTATTGCGCAAACTGGTTTTCGCACCACATCTGAAGGCAGAGAAGGCAAAGATGGCGAATGAGCAGAGCAAATTATACGTACAAAAACACGAGCTACCACAGCTTCACCAAGGAACAATAGCAAAATGGCAGTGGTCGGAGTTAAATGAGTTTGAGAAAGAAATCATGGCAGACGAATCAGACAACTTGTCACAAAGTAGTTACTCCGATTAGGGATGCACCGATCCACATTTCTCACTTCCGATCCGATACCGATACTTAAGAACTGGGTATCGACCGATACCGATACTTTTCCGATCCGATACTGTTCAGGTATGTGAATCTGTATAATGAAATATTTGTACTGAGACTATAAAGTTATGTGTATTTTGGAATGTTTTCTATACTATAAAGACTATACTGTTAAAGTTTGTGAGTTTCCTGTTGTGAGTGTCTTCATTGGTTTTAACTCACATAATGTTAAGACGGCAGTCACAGAATATGATGGAACACAAGTGCTCTTTGAAGCTGGATCGGAAATATCGGCAGGTTGGATCCGATATCCGATACTTAAATTATGCTGGTATTGGATACCGATACCGATACTGGATCGGATCTGCCCCATCCCTAACTCCGATATCATTAATTATTTAATTATTACAAGGAGCGAGCGCACACCGGCTTCACAGCGCAGAGCTTCACAGCTTTAAATCCAAAAAAGATGTGTAAACTGTCTCAATCAGATCTAACCAGCTAAAAAAAGGTTTAACTAAAATAACACACAGCCAACAAACAGTCCAAGCTGAACACAGACCAGAACCAGCACTTTTGAGTCTTACCGTGTTGGAAGTTAGCATGTTGTTAGCATCTGGAGCGTGGCTCGCGGGAGCTCAGGTCGGACGGCGTGGATCCGTCGCGGCCGCGGGGGCACGTCCCATGGGACCGACGCGTCGCCCGCACGACTTGGCTCCCGTCCTCCTTCTCCAACTGGGACGGTCTCCCCGCCGGTCCTGGTGGACCGTGAGGAGGCCATTGTCGCGTTAGCGAGATGCTAAGCTAACAGCATGCAAGACGGTTTGCTAAATAATGAAAAAAAAAAAACCAGCTCTAACACACAGACAGTTGTACTCTAACATTGTTCTGACATAGTTTCACAAAATGATTTATGTAGAATATTTTGTTTACCGGCCAAAAGGACGACGTCTTCCAGAGCAGATCCGAGCCAGACTCAGAGAGAGGGGCTGCAGTCCAGCTTCTCCGATGAGATAAATCCTTCACGTTTACTTTTTTTTTGATTAACTGAAACCTGCGCGTTGCCCAAACGTCTACCCGACTGGAACACCCACTGACACAACACGAAGTAACCATTGCAATTAATTAGAAATTAACACACAAAAAAAACGTGAAAAATGAACATCCATTAGACCACGCTGTCCCCTGTTCTGACTTTCAAAATGAGGGTCCACCCGGAAGTAAGACGGATGTGACGTCACATGGGAACTATGTATTGCAGATAAAAAGTTAGTCTGGGTTCTGAGGCATTAACATGAGTTGATGAGATGAGTTAATTGTTTAAAGATTGAGAATCATAAGAAGTAGGAGGCCCAAAAAAAAAAGCCTATGGCACAGTTCAGTTAGTTGATATTTTATTTATGTTAAGTTGTCTGACAGATGGGCTGGATCATTGGCTTTAAAGTATGCAGTGCTGCTTGAACGTGAACCCACTGGACTCGATAGGATAACTATCAGCTATGACTACACCGGATTTTTATTCTGAAACTGATTAAATTAACCATTTTGCTAGTTTTAAAGAAAGTATTCTTGATTGCGCAATCTTTGCCTAAGCTTCAGGTTTGTGAGGGCAAATCAATTTAAAGACAGATGGTACACAGTATAATCTTAAATATAAAAAAAAATTAGTTACTTAAAATGTGTAACTATAACAATATAAACACATATCTCAGATCTGCTGACCAGCTGACCTGCTGACCAGCAGTTTCTGAGGATTCCAAAAACTAGACTTAAGCTCAGAGGTGACCGTGCTTTTTCAGTGATTGCCCCTAAACTCTGGAACGACCTTCCGAGTGACATAAGACAAGCCTCGTCCATTGTAGTTTTTAAGTCTCTTCTTAAAACTCATCTTTTCTCTTTGGCTTTTGACGCGATCCGAGATGTTTGATTTTGTTTTTATTGTGTGAATCTTTACTGTTACCTTTACTGTTTTAATGCTAGTCTTTTATCTGACCTTTTTAATTTTGTACTGTATTTTATTTTGTACTGTATTTTATGTTTGTATTGCTGGGTTTCAGATGACGTAGCAGTGACGTCACAGAATGCAGATGCGGGGCAGGAGCTAAACGCAGCCGTTTCCTTCTGTTGCTGATTCAGCATCAACATGCCTAAATTCTGTGCCGTTTACGGTTGTTGCAACCGCTCTAATCGAGAGATAGATAAAAGTTATTTTCGTGTTCCGAAAGTAGTATGCTACAAGGGGATTAATTTAAAAAAACTTACAGAAAAAAGACGACAAACGTGGATTACAACCTACGGCTAAAAACAGGAGGTGCAGAAACTGACGAGAGTCTGCAGCGACCACTTTGTTACAGGTAAGGGTCGTATCGTTTAAATCATATTTTCAGATATTTTATTGGACAGTAACTAGAAAGACAGGTAAGATATGTTATGCCCTAGCTTGTGTAGTGGTTCAACACTTGGTTGTTCCCAGAAAAAATCCGATTAGAATGCTAATGTTGTTAGCGGTTAGCTTAGTGCTAGGAAAGGCATTTACGTGTTTTACTTTAAAGTGGTGTCTTATATTTAGGTTGTCCGAGTGCAGCAGGTGATGTACATTCCCAAGACTGGGCCCCCACTGTTAACCTGGGGTACCAAAGAAGTAACGAGTGGCCACAAACAGAAGCATCCCTCCGGCGCAGGGAAAGAGCTAAGGCCTGGAAGCTTCTCTGCACTGCCACTGAGGAGGAGGCCAACAGTCTGGAAGATGAGCTCTGTGAAGAAAGCTTACCAGCCCCTGAAAACGAACGATTCAAAGGTAAAATAATAATAAATAAAAATACTATTTATTTATTTATAGAATTTCTGAACGTAATTTTTAATAATTAAATATTTGCAGATGCAGAATGCCAGACGGATCTAAGCATGGTTGACCTCACAAAGCTGGAGGATGCAGTGAAAGGCTACACAACTGAGATCTGCGACCTTAAGGAAAAAGTCTCAGTGACTAAATTTACTCCTGAAACCTTCCAGAACAACGATAAAACAAAGTTTTATACGGGACTGCCCAACTTTTTAGTTTTGATGCAAATTTTTCAGCTCTGTGAACCTTATACATCAGCATGTCATCACTGTCAGCACTCTCCAAATTTGAGCAATTTATTATGATACTTATGCATCTCAGATTACATCTGCAGCTTCAAGACCTTGCCTATTGCTGGGTTTCAGATGACGTAGCAGTGACGTCACAGAATGCAGATGCGGGGCAGGAGCTAAACGCAGCCGTTTCCTTCTGTTGCTGATTCAGCATCAACATGCCTAAATTCTGTGCCGTTTACGGTTGTTGCAACCGCTCTAATCGAGAGATAGATAAAAGTTATTTTCGTGTTCCGAAAGTAGTATGCTACAAGGGGATTAATTTAAAAAAACTTACAGAAAAAAGACGACAAACGTGGATTACAACCTACGGCTAAAAACAGGAGGTGCAGAAACTGACGAGAGTCTGCAGCGACCACTTTGTTACAGGTAAGGGTCGTATCGTTTAAATCATATTTTCAGATATTTTATTGGACAGTAACTAGAAAGACAGGTAAGATATGTTATGCCCTAGCTTGTGTAGTGGTTCAACACTTGGTTGTTCCCAGAAAAAATCCGATTAGAATGCTAATGTTGTTAGCGGTTAGCTTAGTGCTAGGAAAGGCATTTACGTGTTTTACTTTAAAGTGGTGTCTTATATTTAGGTTGTCCGAGTGCAGCAGGTGATGTACATTCCCAAGACTGGGCCCCCACTGTTAACCTGGGGTACCAAAGAAGTAACGAGTGGCCACAAACAGAAGCATCCCTCCGGCGCAGGGAAAGAGCTAAGGCCTGGAAGCTTCTCTGCACTGCCACTGAGGAGGAGGCCAACAGTCTGGAAGATGAGCTCTGTGAAGAAAGCTTACCAGCCCCTGAAAACGAACGATTCAAAGGTAAAATAATAATAAATAAAAATACTATTTATTTATTTATAGAATTTCTGAACGTAATTTTTAATAATTAAATATTTGCAGATGCAGAATGCCAGACGGATCTAAGCATGGTTGACCTCACAAAGCTGGAGGATGCAGTGAAAGGCTACACAACTGAGATCTGCGACCTTAAGGAAAAAGTCTCAGTGACTAAATTTACTCCTGAAACCTTCCAGAACAACGATAAAACAAAGTTTTATACGGGACTGCCCAACTTTTTAGTTTTGATGCAAATTTTTCAGCTCTGTGAACCTTATACATCAGCATGTCATCACTGTCAGCACTCTCCAAATTTGAGCAATTTATTATGATACTTATGCATCTCAGATTACATCTGCAGCTTCAAGACCTTGCCTATAGATTTAATGTGTCAAAAGCCACTGTGTCTCGAATTTGTTTTAGAACGATTCATGTTCTCCATGAAAGATTACAATTCTTAATAGAGTGGCCTGAGCGACAAGTAATTCAATCAACTATATTTATATAAATATTTTAAGTTTAAATGATTATACATGTATTTATCATTTAAAGTAAATCAAAAGTAAATTAAATCACTAATACTGTTACAGACCATATTTGTACATGTTAATTGTTCATGAAGACAAAAAAAAAATTTACCCAATAAGGTTGAATATTTTTAATTTATTCAATGAACTCCATAACCAATCTTTGTGAATATTGGTCAGTTAAAATGACATGAGTTTTGCTATTGAAATAAAAACATTTTTCTGAAGTAGACTCATTTTGCAACATTTGTGACATATGACATTTGTATGTGCTGTTATTTAACATATTAGAACACCTTTGAAATTCACAAGCTAATCTCATATTGATTTAAATATATCATTTGATTTAACATACTTAACTTTTCAATTAAGATTATTGTAAATAAAAAACAGCTGTCATGACATGTAACAACATCACATGACCCTTCTGCAGAGTGCTTGCTACAGGTGTAGCTGAAACATGTTATGGTAGTGACAAATGTTTTTGGGGAAAAAAAGAGCAACTGTTTAAATTTGTATAAACTTTTCAAACTCCTTTCATCAACTACTCCAAATAACATTCTTGATTCTTAGATTGGTTAGTCACGTGTGGATTTCTGTCCCAGGATTTCAGGTAGGATGCAATGTGTAAAATAGTGCTGAATTTTGGGAACTGCTGTTTCCCACAGCTGGTCATCTGGCAGAATTCTTTCCACATAAATATCATTTTCACTCCATACTACAAAATCACAATATTGTACATCCACAATGTGAATCTGATCCTGGAGCTGATGGTAATAAGGATGGTTCCTATCCAGTTGTACAGAATCTCCAACCTTGACGAGACGACGAGACAAAAACCAGGCTGTCCAGCACACATCCTCAGACCGACTTCATGCTGTTTGCTCTGTGGGCACTGAAGGACAAGACAATGAAACTTAGACATAAAAAATAAATACGGTAGTCTCCAAAACATTTCAATATGATACGTTTTTAAAGATTGTGTTTCACTCATTTCACTATCCAACACCAATGTTAGAAAATGAGACTATATTTATGTCTCTGTCAACCAGGTGTGTTCCACAGGTAAGAATGTATTAATCTGGACTAAGTTTTAAAAGGTGATGGAAAGGTCACACATTTTTTAACTGGAAACAAGGCAACATCCCACAAACTGCAAGACCATCCCCAAAACTACGGCTACATGCTGTGAAATATGCAAACAACAAAGATTTGAGTAAAAAATTATAGTTGTAACATTCATACTGTGAGGTGCGCAAAGTCTGCAGTGCAGTACCCTAATGCATGCTCAATAATCCAGGTAGAAAAATCTAAAAAAGCTAAGTCTGCAGTGCAGTAGTCCAAACCTTTTGAGAAATAAATTTTACCTTGATTTCACACACCCTGGCTCCATGACAGTCACATGAAACGACTCCATCTGGTGAGGCTCCCATGTATGGCCACCTTGAGTTTAACCAGCTAGTATCTGAAGTTACAAAGAAGATACGATCACCTTGATGATACTGTATTATCAAAACAAAAAAAATCATAATATTTTCAGTACATTAACTTACCTTTTTAATGGAGTTACTGTAGATCTCTGACCTACAGTGTAGAAATGCATATGACTCAACGTTAACACATACAACTCCAGCACGAATTTGGCTTTACAGAAGCTAAATATATTATTTTTAAGTAGATCCACGCACATAGAAATAACAGGGGGCTAACTAAACTTGTTGTTAGCATTAGCGATAGCGTAGTTAGCATAGGCTAATTACTAAATAAATAATACATCTCACTACTCACCCGGGCAGAAACAAGTCGACAACCATTTAAAGCTTCTTTTGATCCTAAATGGTTAACCCAAAACTCGTCCTCGCCAGTTTATTTAGGGCTTTGGCATACTTGCTGTAATCCATTCTGCTGTGTTTTGAACTGGGGAAAATCACTTCCTGCCCCGCATCTGAATTTCCCGCCACTTCCGGGTCACGTGATTGCAACCCAGCAATACAGCACTTTGGTCCCACGGTTTTATAAAGTGCTTTAGAAATAAAGTTGGTATGGTATGTTATAGTACATATTTTTCAAATTTGTTTTATTTAATAAATAAATATTTATTGACAATGCAACATTGTACCATTCAGAAAAAATAAACTTGATACTGTGCAAAAACAAGACTATTCATTGGAAATATTGATTTATTTAACCAAGCATATGAAGAAACAAATGTATTCCATGCATTGCACATTTCAGATTTAATTTAAAAAAGGCATATATCCATATCCATCTGTTGTTCTCACAGAACACTCTACAATCATGAAACCAGTACATCATGTCATCATGACAAGTAAAATACTAACAATAAGAGAAAAAAACATTTGACCACTTGACTGTTCTATAAAACTGTTTTCTGAATTATTTCAACATTTCTGTGGTCAAAATCACAGCATTTACTCATTGTCTGTTTAAACACATGGAAGAAATGCGCTGGGTGTGGCAGTGTAGTGCTGTGGCTCACCTCTGGTGGTGCTGGGTAGTTAGGGAAGTAGGGAAGTAGGCAGTTGCTGCATGCCCATTGCTGTCTCTTTTTATATCACCAATATACAGTACATGATTGATTACACATGTGCTACACATGCTGATGTCCTACAGTCTGTCTAATATATTGAATGAATGTGTATGACATATTTCTTCTTTCTAATCAGTCATGAATGCACAGTGAAAATACACAGGGTGAGACAGAAAGCAGAAAATACATATATATATAAAAAATAAAAATAATCTTAGCATTATTCAGTATAAAAATCTTCTGTTGGATCATATTACCGTATTTTCCGCCTGATAGGTTGCACCGTTATATGGATCGCTTTGTCCAATTATTGGCAAAGAATTGGAAAAATCCATAAACGGGTCGCACTTTTATTTAGGTCGCATCTATTATGCGTCACTGTTACGCAACGCATCAGCGCCTCATTTGCCCTGCTGAAAATGGCGGCCACAGAAGCGAGCGAGCACGGAAGGACTTTACAAGATTAACACGGTAGCTCAAATGTCTAGCTCACAGTAGCTCAAATGCCTCATACAGGTCACAGTTTGTACATGACCACCACGTAATTACATTCTGTAGGTTTAAGAAAATCTGCGGTGTCGCGCTCCTGCCACGTGGCCCCCCTGGTGGGTGTTCCTTTGCCTGCGGGCGTGCTTGGGCCCCTCACTGTCTGGGGTTGGGCGCTTGGGCGTTTGTCGGCTCGGCCTGTTGGCTGCCTGGTGGGGCTCGTGTCCTCTGGTCCGGTCGGGTCTGGGCCTGAGGGGTGGGCGTCCCCGGTGCCCGGGCCTCGGTGACCGGCCCTGGGGCTACGTCGGTGCAGCGGGCTCCGGCGGGGGCCTGTGAATTTGTCGCGGGCGACCCCGGGGGGTCATTGTATGTGGTCGCTGGTGGGGTTCGTCCGGTTCTTCCCCTTGGTAGGATCTGGGGAGTGGGCTAGTGGCTCGTCCTGTTCGGGTGGTCCTGGGGACTCTGGGCTCGGGGTCCTTCCTGGGGTCTTGGGCTTTGATCGCCCCTTCGTCTGCCTCGGGCTTTGGGGGGACGGATCTCTGATGCTTCACAGTCGCTACTAAATGTTCTATTGGAGGAACCTTATTCACTTATGCATGCTCACAACCACACACAAATGGATGCAGGGATGTATATATAGATATATGCAGATATGTAGATGGGTATATGAATGAATATAAAAGTATATGTATGTATACTATATATATATTTGTAGGTATGGGTATGTGTATTTATAGAATTCTACTGCAAGCTCATGAATATTATTAGTCTTTATGCATGTATGTTCCATTGTTGTGTTCTGTCATGTGCTTTGCAGGATTGTGGACGGAGGTTGGGTGTGTTTGCCTTGTGCTCTTTTGGTTGATAATTGTTGATTTGTTGTCTTACTTTCTCTTTTCTTTCTTTCTCTCTTAAAAAAAATAAAAATAAATAAATAATGGAGTGAGAGGATGGCTATAATGTGTGAAGGGAGGCCATCTATAAATGGGGAAAAAAAAAATCTGCGGTGTGGTTTATGAGTTATTTAGACAAATAGTAGCAGGAAAATAACCCGAAGCTAACGCGACACGTTTACGTCTATAAAACATCTAATTTCATCTCAAATGTCTCATACAGGTCACAGTTTGTAAATGACCACCACGTAATTACATTCTGTAGGTTTAAGAAAATCCGTGGTGTGGTTTATCAGTTATTTAGACAAATAGTAGCAGGGAAATAACCCGAAGCTAACACGACACGTTTACGTCTATCGATTTTTAAAAAATCTCAAACATCTCATAAAGCTAGTCAGTTGTAAATGTCCATACAGTGATTACTTTCTGCAAGTTTGATAAAAATCTGTCCTGTGGTTCTTATCTTGCTAACAAACACAGCTACAGTAGTTACCTCCAGAGCAGGAAACCAGGCAGTGAAAGCGTCAGTCCAACCAGAGGAGGCTGCCTTCGGACATATGAGGTGGGAACGGTCGGTGGACTCTCTGGAAGTGTCAGAGCTCCAGATCAGGAGGCCTGGCAGCGACAGAGTCAGTCCGACCAGTGATGGCTGCCTTTGGACACATGAGGTAGGATCGGTCGGTGTACCCTAGCGGACAAAAGTGGTACTGCATCATTTTTTGCCAAAATGAAAAACGGTCATATCCGAGCCAAACATTGGTCTAAAAATATGGGGAAAAAATCCATAAACAGGTCTTAGGTCGCAGGGCATGAAAATTAGGCAAAAAACTGCAACCTATAGTCCAGAAAATATATTTACATGTATGTGTTCCAGGGCAATACATATTGAAATGTTAGATGACCTTACTACTGATGCTTTTATTAATGCATTGCGTTGTTTTATTTCCATTCGTGGACATGTAAGACAAATCAGATGTGACCAAGGGACTAATTTTGTAGGTGCTAAAGGAGAGTTTTTGAATGCGCTGAAGGACTGTGACAAGGAACAGTTGAAACAATATGGATGTGAGTTTGTTCTGAACACTCCCTCCTCAAGCCATATGGGAGGTGTTTGGGAGAGGCAGATTAGAACCATTAGAAGTGTCTTAACTGCTATTCTAGATAAAACTTCTAAGAGACTTGATAGTTCTTCCCTCAGAACGTTTCTGTATGAGGTGATGGCTATTGTGAATAGCAGGCCGCTAACAGTAGAAAACCTAAGTGATCCAAGTTCTGAGCCTCTTACACCAAATCATATTCTCTTGATGAAGTCCAGTGTTATTCTGCCCCCTCCTGGTGAATTTGTGAGCCAGGACTTGTACCTGAGAAAGAGGTGGCGCCAGGTTCAATTTTTAGCCAATGAATTCTGGACAAGGTGGAAGAAAGAATATCTTCTTAATCTTCAACAGAGACAAATCTGGCAAAGAAACAAAAGGAATGCAAAGGTAAACGACATTGTTATTCTTCAAGAAGACAATTCTCCAAGGAACAAGTGGAAACTAGCAAGAGTAACAGAGGTATACCTAAGCGCAGATGGAAGGATCAGAAAGGTGAAGCTGTTGATGAGTGACTCAACCTTGGATAAGGATGGAAAAAGGACTGTCAAGCCAGTGTATCTTGATAGACCAGTTCATAAAACTGTGTTGTTACTAGAAGCAGAGTAAATGCTAAAATGTAAATACTGTATATTTTATTGTAATGTTATATGTTTGAAGTGAAATCACAATAGGTTAGTGATTTGGTGGGAGTTTTACTGCCATAGTTTTAGTTTACATGTCTTATTTTGTATTGTGCACATTCTTTTGTTATGACTCTTATTTTGAAAGGCAAAAGTAGGAAGTGCTTCCCAGCATGTTGCTAGGCAACCAAAGAAAGAAGTTGTACCGTACTGCTATGAAGGCATGATATTAGCAAGTATCTGTACAAAAGTAATTTAAGTTTAAGAAGTTCTTTATTACTCTCATTTCTACCTCAAAAGGAAGGGTCAGCCAGCGAGGTATTTATATGTTATATCATTTTAATGTCAAGATTGTATTCATGACACCGTCTCACTTAAGTTTATGTTGTATTTTTAGTTCGACGGTAGTGTTGGTGTCAGTGACAACAAAAGTGAAGTGTAATAAGAAGAAACGGGTTTTCACTAAACTTTCGGTCATGTGCTCATACAGTTTGCACTACTTCTCATACTTGCACTAATGTTTGTATTACATCACTGCCTATAATCATAATACTGTTTACATTCTCTGTTTACATTTATTAATACTGTTTACTTTTATTACTACTGCTTACATGTAATTACTACTGTTTACATTTACACTACTCTAATATCTACACCACTGCTGATACATATACAGTGTGCTCTGAACGGTCTTATTTAGGGATGCCCAATGTGCCTTACTGCATATGCCACTTTTTGCCTCTATAACAACATCAACTACTACCTCATACATATACTGTGTACATTGACTCATACGCTGCTTTGCCACTTTGCAAATGTCAATGCTAGAAACCTTTAGTTTATTTTAGTTATACTTTTTATACTCTTTTTTTATACTAGTATGCAAAAACTCAGGACAATATTATGTTCATTAAATGTTTAATGTTTTAGTTTTAGAGTTGGTGTAAATTTTCATACTCTTATACCACTATGCAAAAAACTCAGGACAGTGTTAGTTTTACTATTTTATGCTTATGTCTATTATTATATGTTTCAGTGTTTCAATGTTTAGATGTTTACTGTTGCACCGAGGGACTGAGAGAAACGCAATTTCGGTCCTGTGTATGTCCTGCACTGTACATATTGCAGATCTGACAATAAAGTTGACTTTGACTTTG
>JBBPBX010049009.1:7748-25529 GCA_038048925.1 Garcialebias charrua
TATATTTATTTTTTATTTTTTATTTTTTTTTTTAGTAGGAATACACAACAATACTCTTAGACCTCATCGCCTCTTGAAACACTCAACTACGTTTGCACGGGCCTTGGGGTCCAGCATGAACCTTGCGCCTTCGGCGTCTACCATTGAGCATTTCTCGAAGAGATGAGACTGAGTTCAAAACATTCCATAATTATGACAAAAAGAAACAATAATAAAAATGAAAAAATTAGAGAATAAAAATTAAAATTAGCAAGAGCAAGGGATTTCAAGCAATGTTGGTTATACTGATTAGGTTCTTGCATCTGCCAGGAATTCAGATGTCTCGATCTATGGAGATTCCACGATCTCCGCTTGCCTCTTGTTCAGTAGGGAGCGGTTTACGGGTAAGCTTGAAGATATTCCCATAAGTCATCATCCAGGCCACGATAGGCACCGTGGTGCAGAGACTGACCCAGTAAAGCACGGAGCAGACTCCCCACACCAGGCCCCATCCAATCAAAATAGCCAACTTTAGGGACCAACGGTATCTGTTCTGGGGTCGCAGAGATAGAGTCTGATAAAGCAGGTGTGCCACCACTGTTATGGCGATGGTCGCTTCCATCACCACTGTCACAATTCTACCAGCCGTGTTTCCACAGTTGGTACGGGGGATGAGTAGGGGAGTAAGCCCAGCTGCACACTCAAGGGCTACCACAACAGTATCTACCATCAACCAGGCTGAGATTACCACTCCCTGTCGAAACGAAGGATTCACTCTTCCCAGCAAGTAGATGACAAACAAATGTGGCATAATTTCAGCTCGTTTGAGTATTACATGGGTCACAACCATCTTAGCATAGGCCTGTAGGGCCACAGGGATTCGCATAAGCTTTCCCCTGCCCCATTCCTCGGTATGGCAGTAGCACATCCATGCTGTCATAATCAGAAAATATTCTACCGAGCTCCCTTTAAAATAGGCTGGGCAAGGAGGCCAAAGTTTCGGACTCGGTACCACAGTAGTACCTGATTCCCATGTGTACGGACTCACTTCTGGCTGGCTAGTAGTTGCCTGGCTTTCTTCGGTGGTCATGATTCAGATTGAGATTTTCCTAAACCAATAATAAGTGATATGGGTTTTTCTTCTTAAAATCCCACAATATTGTTGAGTGATTTGTCTCTCCCACTCTTCTAGCTGTTCCCTCTGTTGGGCTATTATTTTGGTTTTCCAATCACAGTAGCCAGGCAACACTATTCCAGAAGTGTTGGAATATCCGTACTCTCTATATGTAACACTGAGGCCTCTGTCTTTACCTTTGCCTTTTACAACCTGAGTTTTACACTTCTCTCCACAAGGTGTTCCTTTAAGCTCTTCAATTCTCTTTAACTCATAAACCTGTTCTTCACAGTGGCAGAGAATAATGTCTCCGTTTTTAGTTGTCACAACTATCTTATCTGAGGTTGTAAAAGCGTTTATCCAATAAAAGTATATAATTACCGTGGCCAAGGCACAAGGTGGTGTCTGCATTCCGTTCCCTAGTGCTTTTTGTTGGATAACTGGTTATCTGTTAGTTCTCTTGGGTACCGCTCTCTGCTGCTTCAGGGCTGAAGAGTGACTGTTTCCTGGTGGCTCTGGCCTTTTATTCTGAGCCAGCACCCGGTTCTGGTGGGAGTGGCCTAAGGCTCCTCCCCCCTTTGCGGGCCATGGCTTTGATACACTCCTGTAGGGCTACACGCCCTACTAAGGCAACAAGGATTATGCCTACTAAGCTAACCAAATAAGGCCAGATCTGAAGGAACAGTTCAAACATCCACCCTTCAACTATACTTCCTCCTTCCTTGATCACCTCTCCAACACCATGTATGGCTTCTTTAACTTTGCGGCCTACGGTGTAACTAACAGTCTCATACCATGCGCAGCTATGCAGATTTTCTTTATCACCACATTCTTTCCAGCTTTCTTCTGGATACTGACAAGATAGGTTGGAATAGATTTGGTTCGGACCTACCCATTCATATCCCTTTATCTCGTCTCCGAGGCACATGCGGCGCCTTGCTGCATGGCCCTCGGCTAGAGCAATCATGGAGTCTGATACAAAGGGGATTATTACTCCCAGAAGGTGCTTCCTAGTTTTTAGCTTATGTCCTAATATGGCATTAGTACAAGAAGAACCGTCGGGTACCGACCTTCTCCATATTTGACCATATTTTTTCCAGACCACTTCTGGCTCGTGGGTCGAGTATTCTCCTGCATAATAAGAATCACAATAGCTTTCCCATCCGGGTAACTCGTAACAGGGTCTTCGAGCCAAACTGATCACACACACTGTCTGTTTTTCATTACAGATCATCTTCCATGGCCTAGGACTAACAAACCTGTCTGGGCGATATATAGCGCTCGCCCATATATCCTGCTCTTTGGAATACACAGTGGCTAAGAACTGATATCTAATCCAATAATTACTTGAAAGGTACAAACAAGGAGCCACCCACTCTTTCATTTCTTCTTCCTGAAATCCCCACCAGGTTCTTGTCTTATCCCTCTTATGGTACTCATGCCAGGCTTGGAGCAAGATTTTAACTGTCTGTGCCCTCCGCAGAATGGTACAATCGTAACGCCACGTGGACATGACAGCCACCTCAGTCTCCCACAACTTGCATCTTGGGGATGCTCCACTACTCTCCCACACTGAGTTGTTAAGGCTAAGGAAAATCCGTTCAGCTACACACTTGTCAATTTTGTCAAAGTCACCTTTCGGTGCATTAAGGAGTTCATCTGGTTTAGGCAGCTTTTGTACAAACATGTCAGAATAGTATGGCCCCATTAATCCCGTGTGTGTTCTAGTATGCCCCTCTACAAAATCACCTTCAAAGTGGGGTACTTCAGGGGCTATCCAGACCCATGGTAATGTCATATTTAGCCAAATTTCGTGCCAGGCATTAGTTGGATGAAATATAGCTGCCCAATTCCAATAATAATATTTCTGACTCCAAACTGGTGTTATTGGTAAATAATGTTGAGTTTTGCACTCATCAAGCAGATTCCAATAGCAAGTGGGGAGTTTCTTAAATTTATTTTCATGGCAATACGCTGTATAGGCGCGTGTCTTTTTTAGGTCTCTACCTGGATAGATATGTACGGTATGGCCTAGGCCAGTGTTTTTCAACCTTTTTTGAGCCAAGGCACAGTGTTTTCATTGAAAAAATCACGAGGTACACCACCAACCAAAATTGTAAACAAAGATACTCTGTATCCGCCTATATTAAATATATAGTCATTCTTATCAAAGTGTCTGGAATAGGAATGAAATAAACAGCTTCTCACCGCATACCAAGCACAACGGAGTCGGTGTCGTTGCGTCCCCGGTAAAAGTAAATCCAAACAAAATTTAACTCTCACTGTACTGTCTCGAGCTCACGGTATCTGCCTTCTTCTGATATCCACTTATACTAAGGCCTACATCTGGGTCCGAATTTTGTCCAGGGACCAGATCGGAGTTAGTATTTTTTCTTTTCAAAAACTTTTCCATCACTGTCATAGTCTTGCTAGCAGCTAGCTAGAATGCAATGCTGTCACTACTACATGTCACATTCATGCATCACTACTTTTCTTGTTTTAATGTGCAATGCTATGTTCCATACTGTCATCTATCTAGTGATAAGGAAATTACATGATTACGGCGCTAGACACTACTACAGCATAGACATTCGAAAATGGCATATTATTAGATAATTAATTCGTTTAAAAAAATATTTTTAGGCCAGTTAACACTAGCAAACCCAGGGGAAAAAAAAAACACTAGAACTGCCATGAGTTTGTCAAAATGACAATTCTTTCATTAGGTGTCTTGAGCCTGGGGGTGGATATCTTTGTTTTTGGGTAAACATCCCCTCCTGAGAATCTTCTCCCAGCATAATCTTCTCCAGTAGGTCAAAACAAAAGATCCCCCTCACACAGAGAACATTCAATTTACATACACCCCCCCACAAATTACCCCACATTCCAACAGCATTTTGCTCCTACAGAGAGTTGCTTTCACCAGAGACTTGTTGCTCTGTAGGTGGGGGGGGTTCTTACAAGCTTTGATCAAAAATAATGTTACACTGAATTTTATTTTTTTATTTTTTTCATTCAACCTTTATTTAGTCAGGTAAATCTTATTGAGCCTCGAGGCCAATGAAACACATACATTAAACAATAAACAATAGAAAAGTAGCAAAAACATCCATCCATCCATCCATCCATCCATCCATCCATCTTCTTCCGCTTATCCGGGGTCGGGTCGCGGGGGTAGCAGCCTAAGTAGGGAGGCCCAGACTTCCCTCTCCCCAGCCACTTGGTGCAGCTCCTCCAGGGGAATCCCAAGGCGTTCCCAGGCCAGCCGAGAAACATAGTCCCTCCAGCGCGTCCTGGCTCTTCCTCTGGGTCTCCTCCCGGTGGGACATGCCCGGAACACCTCCCCAGGGAGGCGTCCAGGAGGCATCCTAACCAGATGCCCGAGCCACCTCAACTGGCTCCTCTCGATGTGGAGAAGCAGCGGCTCTACTCCAAGTCCCTCCCGGATGACTGAGCTTCTCACCCTATCTCTAAGGGAGAGTCCAGACACCCTGCGGAGAAAACTCATTTCAGCCGCTTGTATCCGAGATCTTGTTCTTTCGGTCATAACCCAAAGCTCATGACCATAGATGAGGGTGGGAACGTAGATCGATCGGTAAATTGAGAGCTTTGCCTTTTGACTCAGCTCTCTCTTCACCACGACAGACCGGTACAGCGCCCGCTTCACTGCGGACACTGCACCTATCCGCCTATCGATCTCACGCTCCAGTTTTCCCTCATTCGTGAACAAGATCCCGAGATACGTAAACTCCTCCACTTGGGGCAGGACCTCCTCCCCGACCCGGAGAGGGCATGCTACCCTTTTCCGGCTCAAGACCATGGCCTCGGATTTGGAGGAACTGATCCTCATCCCGGCCGTATCACACTCGGCTGCAAACCGCTCCAGTGAAAATTGTAAATCACGAACTGATGAAGCCAGTAGGACCACATCATCTGCAAAAAACAGAGAAGCGATTCTAAGGTCACCAAAACAAATCCTCTCAACACCTTGGCTGCGCCTAGAAATTCTGTCCATAAAAGTTATGAACAGAATCGGTGACAAAGGGCAACCTTGGCGGAGTCCAACTTTTACCGGAAACGAGCCTGACTTACTGCCGGCAATGCGGACCAAGCTATTTATTATATATATATATATATATATATATATATATATATATATATATATATATATATACAGGTAGTCCCCGACTTACGAGCGCTCTGACCTACGAGCATCCGGACTTACGAGCTGGCAAATTTTTGGAAAAAACGCAAAAAATACTGAGTTTTTCTGTGTTTTTTCACCACAGTCCGTTAGCTAAACATGTGGACACACGTTTCCGATCATTTTTATGCACTCATAAGCGGTTTTTCGATGAAAAACGAGTGTTTGTAGTCGCGCTAGCAAAACCGTTCCAACTTACGAGCGAAATTCCGGACTTACGAGACACGTGGCGGCCGTTCCAAATTACGAGATTTCCATGTTACGAGCGCCTCGTTGTAACGGAACTCGCTCGTAAGTCGGGGACTACCTGTATATATATAATATATATATATACTTATAAATATATATATACATATATACATATATATATATATATATATATATATATATATATATATATATATATATATATATACTATATATATATATATATATATATATATATATATATATATATATATATATATATATATATATATATATATATATATATATATATATATATATATATATATATATATATATATCACACACTTTATGGTATTGTAGGCCATTGCATTAGGTAATACATTCAGCAATTACTTTTACTTTAATACTTTAAGTATTTTTAAAAGCAAGTACTTATTTACTTTTACTTAAGTAAAAATATTAATATGGTACTTCTACTTTTACTAGAGTATATTTTTGTCTGTTTATTTGCACTTTTACTTAAGTACAGTGTTTGAGTATTTTCTCCACCACTGGATTTACCTGACTATATAAATATGCCCCAAGGCCTCCTCCCCGCCAACAGATTGGAATGGCCTCATATACATACCAATGGCTTTAAAAATGCTAATTCAATTTGTCAGTTTGACAATCCCATGGGTTGCATAGGTAGAATTGTCATTTTGACAAAAACTGGTAGAGCTAGTGTTAAGGCTGGGATCATCCCACGGCCAGATGGAGCAGAGGACACCAGCGAGGAGGAGGAGGACCAGCCTGGGCCTTTGAGTACCGGTGAGCTGGACCGTGTGATGGCTGAACTGTTTGCCAGCGACATGGAAGATGAAGACTTTGAAGGTTTTGAATAGTGTAAATAGTAGTGTAAATAATTTGTTTGAATAAAAACTGTAAACGGTATCTGTTTCTGTCATTTTTATGGGCAGGGTGAGCGTGTATTGATTTTAAAGCCGCTGTATTTATGTTGTTGTAACCGTCAAAGTGCATCTATTAACAAAAATTAAACCGAGACACGTTAACATACCGTATTTTTCGGATTATAGGTCGCAGCTTTTTATGGTTTTTTCAAGGCCTGCGACCTATAATCCGATGCGACCTATTTATGGATTTTTTTCCATATTTTTAGACCAATTTTTGACTCAGATATCAGCCTTTTTCACTTTGCCAGAAAAATTGTGCAGTACCACTTTTGGCCACTAGGGACGCTGTGGCGCTGTGGCGCTGTGCATTACCACTTCCAGAGGAGTACACCGACCCAAGAAGAAGAAGAAGACCGTTTCCAGCTGCATGTATCCCAAAATAAGCTCCTGTGCTCGGACTTACTGTGTGCCTGCTGGCCTGGATGTAGCTGTTAGCTGTGTTTCTTAGCTGGTTTATTTTGCAAGATAAGTCAAGAACCACTCAGCGGATTTTTCTGAAACTTACAGAATGGAATCACAGTGTGGACGTTTACAAGTGAGTACCGGTAGCTTTATTAGATGTTTGAGAAAAAAAAAAACGATCTTTTAGCTTAGCTTTTTGTTAGCTCGTGGCTGTCGTTCTGTTTACCGGTATGTTAGAAATAGCTTAAAAACCACTCGGTGTATATTTTTGTGCTTACAGAGTTTAAATTACAAGACATGAATGTACGTAACGATGGTCTATAGCAAACATTTGACATAAAATTCGATTTTATATTAGTGTCAGAGGCGGACTCGTCTCGTGTTGGCATTAGTTTTTTATCGGTGTTACTTCTGTTAATAGCTTCAAAACCACTCGGTGTATATTTATTTCTGCTTACAGAGTAATTATAAGGGTCCAATGTACTTAACTATGTCCTGGAGAAAACATTTGAGATGAGATTCGATTTTTTATTCGTGTTTTCAGAGACGGACTCGTCTCGTGTTTAGCTTCTGGCAGACATTAGCAGCAGAGCTAAACACTCGTGTATATTTATTTCTGCTTACAGAGTAATTATAAGGGTCCAATGTACTTAACTATGTCCTGGAGAAAACATTTGAGATGAGATTCGATTTTTTATTCGTGTTTTCAGAGACGGACTCGTCTCGTGTTTAGCTTCTGGCAGACATTAGCAGCAGAGCTAAACACTCGTGTATATTTATTTCTGCTTACAGAGTAATTATAAGGGTCCAATGTACTTAACTATGTCCTGGAGAAAACATTTGAGATGAGATTCGATTTTTTATTCGTGTTTTCAGAGACGGACTCGTCTCGTGTTTAGCTTCTGTTAGCTTCTGGCAGACATTAGCAGCAGAGCTAAACACTCGGTCCATATTGTCGGGTTGTCTCAGCGGTCACGCGGCGCGTCAGCGGTGGATGACGCGTTACGTCGGCGGTGACGTAGGTGCGACCTATATTCCGGTGCGACCAATTTATGGATTTTTCCAATTTTTTGGCAATAATTGGACACTGCGACCTATATTCCGGTGCGACCAATAATCCGGAAAATACGGTATATATATTCAGCTAACAAATTTTTTTTTAAGTGTTTCTGTACGGTAGTTTAATTTTAATTACGGTAAATTCAGCTGTCGCTCCAAACCGGGCCTGTGGGCCTGTTATGGGTGCGCACATCGTGCTTTTTACATTTTAAATTTAGCTGATGTGTAATCATTTATTAACAAAAATTAAACAGAGACACATTAACATATATATTCAGCTGACAAATGTATTTTTAGGCGTTTCTGTAGTTAAATTTTAATTTAATTCAGGTCGCGCTGCACAATGGACCACATTTCCCGGTTGTCTCAGCGGTGGGGTGACGCATAACGTCAGTGGTGGATGACGCGTTACGTCGGCTTCGGAGAGGGTTTGGCGCCATCTAGTGGCCATAAAAAACACTGCAACGGCAGCGCGCATTAAACACCGAAGCGTATAATGTATTTTTTTTTCTGATTTATTCCCAAAAATTGGACAAAGCGTATTATACACAGGAGCGTATTATACATCGGTGAATACGGTATGTCTTAGGAAAACTAGCGCAAGCTAATTTTAAAGCACTAGAGTGCAAATGACGAACTACTTTTTTTAATCCAGCAGATTTGACCATTTCGTGAAACAGTTAAGCTCAGGAACCCTTGTGCTATAAAGTCAGCTAAGAAATAAATATTTTTAAGCGTTTATTTAGCTAAATTTAAAGAAATAAAGCCGTCCCACCCGCACGCATGAAATGGCGAACTACTTTTTTTAATCCAGCAGATTTGACCATTTCGTGAAACAGTTAAAGATCCACTGACGTGATTTTTCTACTATTCATCAAATTGCTCAAAATATATATATATTATCATTTAAATATGTTAGTTTTTGCAAACAAAATGATAAATCACTTTAATTTTGCTTTAAAAGTGATTTTGAACTTCAAGCTGTGTTTAATCATGGGAAATCCGTTTACACCCGAACGCACCATCTGTGATGTCATGTGCAGAGTTGAGGCAGAGCTCTTGGCTTGTCACGGTATGAGCAGCTCACATAAAAGTAAGTCTGATACGGCATCAGATCTAAATTAGATCCTGCTGTTTCTTGTTCCATCACCCAAACTATTTTCTGCTTCCCAAAATGAAGACAAATAGCTTAAATCTTCACCTAGATTGCTAAATTAGTCAGGTTTTAAAATGTCTGCTATTGAAGAGACTGGAGCCCTCTGCCTCTCACTCTGCACATTACATCACAGATGGTGCGTTCAGGTGTAAACGGATTTCCCATGATTAAACACGGCTTGAAGTTCAAAATCACTTTTAAAGCAAAATTAAAGTGATTTATCATTTTGTTTGCAAAAATTAACATATTTAAATGATAATATATATATATTTTGAGCAATTTGATGAATAGTAGAAAAATCACGTCAGTGGATCTTTAAGCTCAGGAACCCTTGTGCTATAAAGTCAGCTAAGAATTTTTTAAAGCGATTATTTAGCTAAATTTAAAGAAATAAAGCCATCCCACCCGCGCGCATGAAATGGCAAACTACTTTTTTAAATCCAGCAGATTTGACCATTTCGTGAAACGGTTAAGCTCAGGAACTCTTGTGCTATAAAGTCAGCTAAGAAATATATTTTTTCTCAGCGAAGAAATAATTATTTTTACCGTGTTTTCTTGTAAGTAAGTCCTTCGTGCGGGCTCGCTTCTGTAGCCGCCATTTTGAGAAGGGCAAATGAGGCGCTGACGCGCCGCGTAGCTGTGCCGCATAATAGATGCGTGTTATAGATGATAATTAGTTATTAGCGGTACTGTATTTTAAATAGAAAAAGCGCAAATCCGCTTAGGATTTATAAAAATTAGTAAATCCATTAAAGCGCTAACACATTGTTTAGGTCCGCAATTAGCGGATTTGCGCTTTAGCGGGCTGGTGCCCACCACTGGGTGTACCGAATCATTTCGGTATGGCACGTTCGGTTCGGTCCACCTGCGTACCATTTTGGTTATTTTTTCACTCATTGAACGTTATTAACAGGGGAATATATGCACCACGGAAATAAAATTCTTAGGCGCGTTTCAGCAGTGAGCCATTATCCCGCAGCACGCGCAACATTTAGCCATTAGCATCTCGTGTGCGGTCTCCTGTTTGGGAACATTATGGCTTTCTTGTTAAAAGACGAACGCACATCCAAAGCTGTGTGGACGTTGTTTCACAAGACTGGATCTGCAGCAGCAACACGTCTAATGTGAACGCGCTTGAAACAACTTCATCCGAACGTGAACAAAGAAACAGCTTGTTACAAACAGCGCTAACCGCAGTTGCATTAAAACTACTTCGTCAGGTAATTCAGATCGGTCCAGATCAATAACACAAACTCTATATGAGTTTTTAAATCTCTGAATCTAAGTCTGAATGTTTTTTATGCGCAGTTGATCCTCACTATGAGACATTCATCACGTCAACACTTAAGTCAAAAAGTTCAGCTCTTTATGAAAAACTAAAACTGATATTGTCAACAAGTCCTGGAGCAGATTAAAGCCCTGCCCTGACGATGAGTGAGAGATTCAACCGTTCAAGAAGAGGTATTGTTCTTTTATTATTATTATATAAATAATATTTTTTATTTAAAATCATAATCTTATTAACTTGTTTTTTTTACCTCTTTGTGTTTAATTTCCAGTCTGGGACAGAGGTAGCAACGGTCTTCTTCCTCTTCAGAGAAATCCACCAGAAATCACCTGCAGCTAAGAAGTGTGTGATGACTGAACTGAACTCTGAACTTTTCCACGGACCTGTCCCACCTGGGGGAGCAGGTCCAAGAAGAGGTTGTGAGTACAGTAATGAGGACAAATACAGCCACACTGTTGCTACTGGACAAAAACTTGATTAGTTAGATTGTAAACAGTCTGTTGCTGCCAGGGACCTGTCCCACCTGGGGGAGTAGGTCCAAGGTCCAAGAAGAGGTTGTGAGTACAGTAATGAGGACAAATGCAGCCACACTGCTGCTACTGGACAAAAACTTGATTAGTTAGATTGTAAACAGTCTGTTGCTGCTTATTGTTCTGGTTCTGACGGTTATTGTATTTATTAAGATTTTTATTATTGTTAATATACTCTGATGCATGCTCAATAATCCAGGTAGAAAAATCTAAAAAAGCTAAGTCTGGTCCTCTGGACATTCAAAAAATAAAACAAAACAAAGCAAAAAAAAATGTAGAAACGTTTCGTCTTTCGTCCGAAAGACTTCCTCAGTCTGAGTTGCTGTATTCAGCTCAGTCTTATAAATAGCACCCTCTCACAGTGTTGCACAACCAGTTGGCTGATGACAGCCTGAAACCAGTTGCTCACATGATCAAGGAGGGCCATCAGCCTAACAATGGGTTGTGCAACACTGTGAGAGGGTGCTATTTATAAGACTGAGCTGAATACAGCAACTCAGACTGAGGAAGTCTTTCGGACGAAAGACGAAACGTTTCTACATTTTTTTTTTGCTTTGTTTTGTTTTGTTTTTTGAATGTCCAGAGGACCAGACTTAGCTTTTTTGGATTGTTAATATAGTTTATTTATTGTAGAGTGCTGTTTATTTAAAATATCATCCAAATGGGTCACTTTTATTTATTACTACAATACAATACAAACATATTTTTGGCATATTTTCAAAATAAACATTTTGTAAGTCTTTATTTCGTCTTTATTTTTTGTACCGAAAATAAACCGAACCGAGCCCTCCTTGTAATTGAACTGAACCAAAATGTGATTTTAGCATACCGTTACACCCCTAGTTTTTACAGGTAGATTATGGTCTAGATCAGCTTCGACGGCCCTGTGGTTGGCCTGGTCTGGCTGCATTGTTTTAAGTTTGGCCAGCTTATCTGATCCATCTTTCAGTTGTCACTTTGTTTTTGTTCCTGACATGGGGCGCCAGAAGAAGGTCGATGGGCTCCAGACCTGAGGAAGCTGCCGGAGATGACCTCGCCAGTGACCGAAGATCTTTAGTTTTAGTTAAATAAAGTTTTATTTAAACCTTTTCTGTGTCCTGCGTCCACTTTATTTGTTTTGATCCCACGGGTCGTAACAGGGGGTTAGGACTAGGGATGCAGCAAAAAAATCAATTTTTTAAAGAATCTAGATTCTTAGTCCTGGCTAGGGCTGGGCCATATCATATCGTTTACGATAATACCGGTAAAAATAGCTTGCCCGGGCAAAAAAAAAGATATCATGATATGCTAATTTCATGACGTAATACGTAAGGACGCCCCGCCCCATAACCGAGCGCTTCAAACTGAACTGCGCACCCCCCTTCCACCAGTCTGTACTGGTGCTAAAATGATAAAAACAAACCACGCGTCATGTCAGCTTCTGTCCCCTGGCTGCTCTGAACAGCAGGTAGAGGATCAAATGCCCCCACCCCCCCCCACCCCACTGAGCAGCCGCGCTGCGGGCTGGTCTCCCCTCGCTCTGAAAACTGTCTCTACAAACACGCGCGGCTCTCCACGACCAAGAGGAAACCACAGTGAAGTTATTTTCAAGTTGGAAGTTGGATATTCGAGCTCCGTGTCTTCAGCGGTGCGTTGCTCTCGTCAGTCCACTTCATGGAGTCTGATTTCGGGCAGCCGCGCTGAGTCTGCCCCTATTCAGAGACGTCATGGTTCACTTAGGGACCGTCAACAAATTTTCGACCGCGTCACTCTTTAGAAACAAAAAATAATGTATTTTACATGATTTGAGCCACAAATCTTACATCAAACTACTCTCCATTCCAGATCTGCGAGGCACAGCTGTTTATTTCTCAATTTTTATGCATTTTGTAATTTTTCACAATTTAATATTTACTGTTTTTGGTCAATACCATTCAGGTCTTTTGAGCCACCCACACAAGTCTCACATCAAACTACTCTCCAAGACCAGGCCTATGAGGCACAGCTGTTTATTTATCATTTTTATGCATTTTGTAATTCTTCACAATTTAATATTTCATAAATCTGTGGGGTTTTCCTCAATAGCTTCCAAGTCATGTGACCTGTTGACCCAAAAACACTGTGAAATAATTCTGCTAGTCTCTATAAATGAGGCACAGTCATTTGTTTTCTATTTTAAGTCATATTAATCAGACTCCATGAAGCGGACTGACGAGAACACCGCACCGATGAAGACACGGAGCTCGAATATCCAACGTCCAACTTGAAAATAACTTCACTGCGGTCAAGAGTCAGGTGATCAGAGACAGATCAGTCAGAAAATGAATCATTCCTGCATGAATAGATGAAACTGAAACACCAACACGCTTCAGCGTCAGCTGATCACCTTTTTACAACTTGTGAAAGTTATTCTTCAGTTAAAGGCAACATATATTTTGTTGCATGTTACATTTATGCCCAACAGATCTTAAGATTCATTTTTATTTAGTTGTTTTAGGAAACTACACATGCACTTTAGTTTTTGTGGTGGTTTTTGTTGATCTATATTTTGTGCAGACTTTTTCAATCTAAATAACAGATCATTTTTTTTAGAATAAGATACTCTTCATTCTGCCACCCTTCATTTTAAATTTATATTGTATGTCTTGTATCATGTGTCTATTAAATTTCTGTATTTTTTATTTGAAATGAATAAATAAATAAAAAATATATATTTTTTTATACTTGGAGACCGAATACTTTACTAAATAAAGTAATTTCAGTAAAATTACCCCTTGTTTTTTTAAATTTTATGTAATACTGCAAAGCAACATGTTAAGTTAATTTTGTCAAATAACTAAATTTGATTTCTGTTTTTTTTCGTTATATCACGAAATTTATCGTTATCGTGATAATGCTCTGAAATATCACAATATAATTTTTGAGCCATATCGCCCACCCCTACCAAGCAGCCCCAGGGAGAGCGCGATGCCAGCCCCTCTCACGGCGAACCCACAGGCCCGAACCCTCCCATAGTCCAGGGCAACCCCTGACGGCCAACCTCCAGAATGCCCGCCAGGCAACCAGGGGGGTGAGAGAGATTTTTTTTTTTTAAATCTAGACCCCGACATACACACCCCCGTCCCCAAATGTGCTGTTGGTGTGTGTTGCTGTAAAGTGCATTTAAAAAGGGAAGAGAAGGAGCAAAGGCTGGCAGAGATATGGTAACATTTGGAGTGTTATTGAAAAAGATAAAAAGTGGAACGCGGATGTAATCTGACATTTTGTCCCCAGTTTTTAACATATTTTTATCTTTTATTTTATTTATACAGGTAGTCCCCGACTTACGAACGAGTTCCGTTCCTACGCCCGTTCATAAGACAGAAATTGTCGTAAGTCGGAAAATACGTCCAAATGGCACCTCATACATACAGTACTGTATTTTTACCAAGCACTTCACCTATCCTAACACATTACCCTACATAATTATCAAAAAACACATCCATCCATCCATCCATCCATCCATCTTCTTCCGCTTATCCGGGGTCGGGTCGCGGGGGTAGCAGCCTAAGTAGGGAGGCCCAGACTTCCCTCTCCCCAGCCACTTGGAGCAGCTCCTCCGGGGGAATCCCAAGGCGTTCCCAGGCCAGCCGAGAAACATAGTCCCTCCAGCGCGTCCTGGGTCTTCCTCTGGGTCTCCTCCCGGTGGGACATGCCCGGAACACCTCACCAGGGAGGCGTCCAGGAGGCATCCTAACCAGATGCCCGAGCCACCTCAACTGGCTCCTCTCGATGTGGAGAAGCAGCGGCTCTACTCCGAGTCCCTCCCGGATGACTGAGCTTCTCACCCTATCTCTAAGGGAGAGTCCAGACACCCTGCGGAGAAAACTCATTTCAGCCGCTTGTATCCGAGATCTTGTTCTTTCGGTCATAACCCAAAGCTCATGACCATAGATGAGGGTGGGAACGTAGATCGATCGGTAAATTGAGAGCTTTGCCTTTTGACTCAGCTCTCTCTTCACCACGACAGACCGGTACAGCGCCCGCTTCACTGCGGACGCTGCACCTATCCGCCTATCGATCTCACGCTCCAGTTTTCCCTCATTCGTGAACAAGATCCCGAGATACTTAAACTCCTCCACTTGGGGCAGGACCTCCTCCCCGACCCGGAGAGGGCATGCTACCCTTTTCCGGCTCAAGACCATGGCCTCGGATTTGGAGGAACTGATCCTCATCCCGGCCGCATCACACTCGGCTGCAAACCGCTCCAGTGAAAGTTGTAAATCACGAACTGATGAAGCCAGTAGGACCACATCATCTGCAAAAAACAGAGAAGCGATTCTAAGGTCACCAAAACGGATCCTCTCAACACCTTGGCTGCGCCTAGAAATTCTGTCCATAAAAGTTATGAACAGAATCGGTGACAAAGGGCAACCTTGGCGGAGTCCAACTCTCACCGGAAACGAGCCTGACTTACTGCCGGCAATGCGGACCAAGCTCTGACACCGGTCGTACAGGGACCTAACAGCCCTTATCAAAGGGCCTGGTACCCCATACTCCCGGAGTACCCCCCACAGAACCCCCCGAGGGACGCGGTCGAATGCCTTCTCCAAGTCCACAAAGCACATGTAAACTGGTTGGGCAAACTCCCACGCACCCTCCAGGACCCTGTTGAGGGTGTAGAGCTGGTCCAAAACACATACATTCAAAGCCATAATGAAGGGGGAAAAATAGTTAATTTCTTACTGGGAGCTGGTGAGCTTCTTGCAGTTTCACAGCGTTTAAAACAATGTCTGTTATCATATTAGCCCCTCCTGACCTCCTCCTCTGTTCCGGTCTGCCTGAGGTCTCAACTCAAGCTCCCCCCTCTCTCCCTCCTGTAAGTTTCGTTTCTCCTAACCATGATATTCCTGGTTTCCCGCGACTACCTATAATTCATAGCGGAAGCCGGATCTTTACTTCCGCCCGCGGTCCCGCGCTGTTGTTTTCCGTTGTGGTGTAACAACCGGTGGTCTGTGGTTGTGTACCGGTACACCGAGTTCCTCTCTGCACTCCGCCAGGCAAGGAGCTTTTTATTTTTGTCCCTGTAGAGCAGACTTGACTGGTCGTGAAGGAATTGTCGCGAACACACAGCTACAATGAGTTTCTCTTCCATAGTACACGACCTCGCGGGTCTTTTCTGTGTCCCACAAACAATACGTCACATAGTTGCGCATTACCCCCGCCCCCTCGTTTCCGCGTCACATAGCGGACTCCCCCTTTCTCCTCCACCCGACTCTCCTGATTGGTCGGACACGCGTTCACGAGTTTGAACGGCGAAAATCTTCAGCATGGTGAATGCGTGGTTTGGAGGCTGACGCGGGTTCACGTGCACGAAAAACGCTTTCCAGCACGCTCAACACGCACGTGACGTGACGCCAGATGCCAAGAGACGCCTGGAGGCGCGTCCCCCATTGACTTTGCATGTAAACCGGACGCTCCTGCAGTAGAAAACGCATTCGGTCTGGATTCACCATAAGAGACACCCGCAGCCTGCTAAAAGCTAATCCAAATACTCTCAGCTTTACAACAGATATCTGGACTTCTGATGTAAGTTTAATATCCATGTTAAGTTTTACTGCACAGTGGATAATTCGAACGTAATCAAGTACTCTTAAACTGTAATCCCAGCCATCACTGCACTCAAACGGAGAGGCAAGCCAGCACAGACCGTGGTGTGGGTAAAACCAAAACTACGTTGCTGGAGGCTGTTGTGAGAAGATTCATCAACTTTGAGCATGATGAGAGCCCCTGTACAGCTTGACCACTATTCTGGATCCAAGGTAAGTAACTGTGAATATTCTATTTAATCACAATTACAACCTACTGCTATATTTCAAGAAACATTTAAATTAAATTTAAAATAAAAATTTCTTTATTGAAAATTTCAATCAAGAAATGTTTATTTTTAATTTAAATGTTTTTTAAAATTGCATGTAAATAAAGAAATGCATTTATATGCATTTCTTTATTTACATGCAATTAAAAAAAACTTTTAATGTATACAAAACACAATGATTGACCCATCTTTCTTTGTTTATGCAAAACAAGGTACAAGAATCACTACTTCTCAGCAGAGGGGGGGACCAGATGCACACCTGCTGCAGGAACATTCTCTGAAGTGGGGCCTCCTGAGATGAATCTGCAGCAAAAAGGTGTAATCTACTGTTTGCAGTTCAAGATGAAATCTTAAAGGAGAACATAGAAAAGGAGCAGCAGCTGGCCAGCCCTTCAGCTATGCAGGTACAGAACTACCTATCAGAGGTTCCTGTCGAAAGGGGCCAGGACCCATTGGTCTACTGGAGGATTAATGAAAATTGTTTCCCTCATCTTGCCTGAACCTATCTCTCTGCCCCATGCACAAGCATTGAAAGCGAGCGCCTGTTTAGCTTGGCTGGACATGTAGTAGATGAGAAAAGAAGTCGCCTGTCTGGTGACAAAGCAGAAATGCTTTTGTTCATCAAGAAAAACCTGCCACTAATGAAAAAGTGACTGGAATAAGTCTGTGAGGACAAACTTAATTGTGCGAGTGTTATTTCTTATTACCCACTGACTTGAAAATGTTACACATGCTGCATTATCTTTTTTGTTTTGTTTTTTAAAATGTAACAAGTGAAAGAGTAAAAAGAACTGATTTTTTTATGGTTAAACTTCGTTTACAATAAAGTAAGATTGGAAAATTTAAGGTACATTTTGACCTTTTCACACCTGAAAATCGGTATCGGAAAATCGGAATCGGCAGGTCAGACTTTCTAAAAAATCGGTGATCGGCCAGAAAATTGAAATCGGTGCACCCCTAATAGTTATATATATATACAGTATATATATATAGTTATATACTGTATATATAGTTATATATATATACAGTAGTTATACTGTGTATATATATATATACTGTATATATATATAT
>JBBPBX010049010.1:0-15915 GCA_038048925.1 Garcialebias charrua
AACAAAGGCTCTAATGTGTCTAATTTTGTATAATAAGCCTCAGTGAGGCTCGGTTGTTCCTAAAGTTGGGGTTGGAGCCCTGATGAGGGTCATGAAACATCTGATGGGGGGTCCTGAAACTCAGGACAGTATTACACTTTTATTATTTCATTTTATGCTTATGTTCATTAAATGTTTAGTGTTTTAGTGTTGGTGTAAATTTTCATACTTTTATACTCCTATGCAAAAACTCAGGACAGTGTTACACTTTTACTATTTTATGCTTATGTTTATTAAATGTTTTAGTGTTTTAGTGTTTAAATGGTTACTGTTGCACCGAGGGACTGAGAGAAACACAATTTCAATCCTGTGTATGTCCTGTACATATTGCAGTTCTGACAATAAAGTTGACTTTGACTTGACTGATGAGGGTCATGATGACACATCTGATGGGGGGTGGGGTTCCTTACATAATCTCCAGCCAAGTTTGAGGCTCACTGGTTTAAAGAGTTTACAGCAAATACTAGCCCAGGCCCGGATTATCAGATGGGCCAACTGGGCACAGGCCCAGGGGCCCACGCCCACCATGGGGCCCACCGCAGGGAGCCCACTGCAGTTTTGGGGAAGAAAGAAAATAAAATATCCTTAGATTTTAAATACGACAGCCACAGAGATAACCAGTAAGATCCACGCTCTTCCTGTTATTTTTATTATTTTATTTTTTATCTTCACTGAGTTGGAAACCATAGTAACATGCCGCGCCACTGGCCCGCCCCCTAACCGAGTTTATAAAACAGGTAGCACTGCGTTGATCGGACTGTGTGAGTTGTCGTATCTGAGAAGCAAAAATGAGTGAGAGTAAGAGAAGTGGTTTCCAAAAACGAAAGAGAAAAAGAGAAAAAGAAGAGAAGGAGACGTGTTTATTAAAAAGTATGCCATCTATTCATACATTCTTTGCAAAACGTTTGGAGGAAAATCCGGAGAAGGAAGAAGTCGTTGTGGAGGATGCTGACGGTGAGCAAACTAACATGAGTCCGGAGGAGGAGGCTATTGCTAGCTGCACAACACAACCGCAGTTTTCATAATCGGGCGGCAAGATATCCAGCTTTTTTTTTTTAAAGCTAGAAATTAGAAGATTTTGAGCTAACCAGCAACGTTAGCTTGGAAGCGTTGCCTTCTACAAATGAACCCAACCTGAGCTAACAACGGCAGCTAACTTTACTGAAGAAATGTCTACGGTAGAAGAGCTAACAAAACAAGGAATGCTTCAAGTACCAAGAGTCTGAGCTGGTGAGGGTGCTGGACTTTGAGGACTTGGTTTGTGACTTTGCAAAGAAAAATACCAAAAAGAAGAACTTCTAAAGGTAAGAGCCACCGTGCTTTCTGTGAAATGAGTACCGTAGTCCAATGTAAACTGTTATGACTGTGCAGATAATAAATGTAATGTATTTTGCTTATTTTATATACTGTCTGCAAAACATGAATCTTGCATAATTGTGGTGTGATGCTGAGAATTAGTGCTGTAATTGGATTTTGCAGAGTGTGAAGTTGCCCATATCACTTGGTGACTGTTCATAGCTGTGTTATGTGATGGAATCATTATATCTTCAGTCGTAACATTTGAGAAGTGCTTTCTGCTTGAGTGATTTTCAGTGAACACTTTATTGTCATAAGCTTTAGCCATGCACTGGCTTGTGACAATTTATTTCATTTAATTGTTGTTGTGTGATTTATGAGTGAGATGGCAGTACTTGGTATTCATTTTTGACCAATAAGCAGTGGCGCTCCCAAGTGGGGACCCGGGGTGGCATGACAATCCCTGGAATTGTGTTCAGTTGATAGAAGACATACAGAGCCATCTTCTGCAATTAAAACATACGTGTAAAACCCAATAAATGTGAGTGTGTGTGTGTGTGTTGTGTGTGTGTTTGTGTGTGTATAAATATATATATAGTAAAATGGGTGTTAGGTTAGGGAGGGGGCCCTGTGAGCTTCGGTGCCCAGGGGCCCCTGGGGTTGTTAATCCGGCCCTGTACTAGCCTGGTTAAAACCAGACCCTTCACCTTCAGAAGTGAAGGACAAGGGTCTGGTTTTAACCAGGCTAAGCAAATACAAACATCCAGAACTTTTAGTAGAACAGGAAACTTTTAAAATATAGTAAAACATCACATGTGATATTTCTGGATGCAGATCAGTCTTGTGAAGTTTAGATCATGTTACCCTCAGCACGAAGAACTTCCTGCTTTTGAACTGGTCCAGGCACGAGTCCACGGAGACGGAAGCCCCGCCGCCGAGCTCCTGCTGCTGCCGGCCCTCGGTGCCCTCTGCCCGGTCAGCCGCTCTGGGAGACTCCGCCGGTCCCCTGGAGGACGCGGCCGGACTCTGCTTCTCCTCTGCGGGGGCTCGTTCCTCCTCTTCTGCCATCATCGTGACGTGAGGCTTCAGAACAACTCTGAGACAAAAATAAGTCACTGTGACTTTTTTTACTTTTAAAAAAGAGTCAACGCACGTTGTTCCCCAACTTTAATACACAAAGCTGAACAGCTCTTGTGCATCAAAAAGTAAAGAGTTAAACAGACTTACCAGCAGTTATGGACGCCAGGTGAGTGTTGACAGCTGGTAAAGAGAAATCAACAACAGCTTCACTTCCTTCTTCCTGGTTTGATTTGAGGGCGGCGGCAGGTCGCAGCATCACACTGCTCCAAACCAACGAGCTGCTAGTACACCAGAATACCACAAATCACATCATACTTTAGTAAAAGTACGTATACTGCAGGCAGGGCCGGACAAGCTTTTCAGGCGGCCCTAGGGCAAAAATGGTGCCACTGCCACCCGATTGGATACAGAAGCGTAGTGTGTTTGGGGGAGGGGTACCACAATGGTGGGGGGGTTCTGGGCAGTGTTGCCAGATAGAGTTGAGGTTTTCCAGCCTAAAAATATGTTTAAAACTGCCCCATCACACAAAAACTCGCCCAATCAATACAGCATATTGTTATATTTACTTTTTGAACACACACACACCTAGTCCTAAACCTAACCCCTACCCATCAACGGGACTTCTTCTTATGGGGCCCAGGCTTTGGGCCCCATAAGAACCAGTTGGTCCTCACAGTTTGGTATAACTCAGAAAAATGGGCCTCGCAAAGTAACATAAACAAGGACACACACACACACACACACAATACACCCCACCCCCTGTAAATATATATTGGTGTTTATATGTTCATAAATGTGATTAACCAAAATCAGTTAAATGTGAACGTTAGTACTCTATTTAGAAAATCAACATATCACATTTCAGGAACTGGTTATTATAGACATAGATTACATGTTCAATATGAATATTTCTATATTTATCACCACAGTAAAAGTTTTACACACATTAATCGTTGTAAACACTCAAAATAATACATATGATGGTTTAGTGCTTATCCCTTTAACTTAAACATTTAAGGATTAAACATTTTTAATAATCACGTTAAAAGTTATAAATGTTGTCTTTGGTGCCTGTTTGTTTTCCAAATGTATTAATGTGTGTGGATGACAGGCGTCAACTTAAAACATTTTGTAGAAGAGTGCTTTATAAAGTTAATTGCATTTCTTGTATTAGACGACCAGCAGTTCTGCCACATCCAAGATGGCGGCCACTCCAATGTACCACCGCAACGGGACAGCCCACTCAACGAGGCATCTACTAAAACTAACATAATTTATTGTGCTGCCTCACCAGTTCAAAGTCAAAGTCAAAAAGTCAAAGTCAACTTTATTGTCAAAACTGCAATATGTACAGTAACAGGACATACACAGGATTGAAATTGCATTTCTCTCAGTCCCTCGGTGCAACAGTAACCATTTAAACACTAAAACACTAAAACATTTAATAAACATAAGCATAAAATGAAATAATAAAAGTGTAATAAAAGTGTAATAGTAATAGTGTAATAGTTCTCGCCCTGGCAGATGAAAATAGACAATCAATGATGGAGGAAAGTCAGGGGAGCTTTGCTATGAACCAATAATGTTGAATGATTGGTTGGAATGTGTTTTAAAAGGTTAATTCAAAAACCGCCAATCTGACTCCAAATCCACCCACATTATCCCCACCTGCCCAAAGCTATTTTTACCTGCAAAATCAGAATAAAAATCACCCAATTGGCAGTAAACCGCCCAATCTGGCAACACTGGTTCTGGGGTCCTCCCCCAGAACATTTTGAAAAAAAGACAGTAGTCCATTGCTACTTCACTGTTCGTTTTTCGCGGACTTGCTCTATTGCGGTTATTCAAATTAAGATTGGACATGACACACAATTGGCTGATTGATGGATGAGCCGCAAGATCGGCATGGGATTTTTATTTAAAATAAATTATTTTAAATGCATCAGGGTATTTTAAATTATTTTTCATTTACCCTTTATTTATACATGTGACCAGAAGGTGGAGCTCTTGCTCCTTTAAAGGTGGGGTATGTAAGATTGTAATGTAGTCTGTAACTTTTCAAACAATATATTTTTAACATATTTCTTCACTCAGTCACTATCTACAGACAAACTGATGTTAGACAAAGTAATCTCTGAAAAAATCTATTGTCCCCTTGCTTCTCTATCAGCATTTATAAAAACACTGAAAACACAAGAGTGACCAGGACACTGACAGCCAATAAAAACAGAGTTGTTTGTCACGCCCCAACCCACGCCCCCACCTGTCCCAGCCGCAGCTCGTTCTCATTTAAAGGATTGCAAAGCGATGCAGGACTGTTTTTTATGTGACACAAAATGTATTAAATATCCCTTCTTTATCCCAGAGCTGGACTTTTATTTAGTTTTTTTTGCCAAAAGCCAAGTGATCGCTTCATCCTTCACTGACAGAAATGAGGAAATGGATTTGTCACGACTCACGAGTGAATTAAAACATGTCCAACGTTGCTTCGTGAACCTCTGATGATTTCTGCTGGATTTTGTGTTGTAGGATGAGTGATTCATGGTTTTATTAAATTTTTTAAACAGTTATATTGTCATATAAACCCAGAACTTCGGAGCGCAGAGACCGGAGGAGGTGGGGCATTCCAGACATTCCAGAGACCAGCGCTGACAGAAAGAGGAAGTCACGAGCGAATTAAAACATGTCCAACGTTGCTTTGTGAACCTCTGATGATTTCTGCTGGATTTTGTGTTGTAGGATGAGTGATTCGTGGTTTTATTAAAATTTTTAAACAGTTATATTGTCATATAAACACAGAATATCGCAGCGCAGACAGGAGGAGGTGAAGCATTCCACACATTCCAGCAGCGCAGCGACATGAGGAAGTCACGAGCGAATTAAAACATGTCCAACGTTGCTTCGTGAACCTCTGCTGGTGTCTGCTGGATTTTGTGTTGTAGGACTAGCGCTCCATGTTTTTATTTTATTTTATTAGAAGGTTTTATTTCCATAAACACAGAATATCGCAGTGGTTCTGAGCAGAGAGCAGCAGGGGGCGGAGCAGATCCCAAGTTCAGCAGAGCTCGGACTGTGCCATATATGGCTCTGAGGGGAGGGAGCAGAATGCTTTTCTGCACTGAAAATATTTCTAAGTCCCAGAGTCCCAGAGTGTTCAAATATCGCAGACCCTAGCTTTAAGTTAGAATATACATCAGAACACAGAAAGCCAATTAACAATATTTAAAGCGGCTACAGTATATGTAATTTTTCTAACAATATTTTTTTTAACATTTTCAAAAATTCTTGAAAAACTATTTGTGAACAGACTAGATCAATTTATAGATAAACAAAATATTCTAAGCAACAGTCAGTATGGGTTCAGAGCAAAAAACTCTACATCAATGGCTCTCATGGAATTAATGGAACAAATAACTACTGCTGTCGATCAAAAACAATATTGTGTCAGTATTTTTGTTGATTTAAAAAAAGCATTCGATACTATTGATCACACCATTCTCCTTGAAAAATTGAACAAATATGGTATTAGAGGACCAGCATTACAGTGGGTATCTAGCTATTTAAAAGATAGGAAACAATTTGTACAAATAAATGATGTAAGATCTGACCTCTGTAATATCACATGTGGAGTTCCCCAAGGCTCTGTACTTGGACCAAAGCTATTTATTTTATATGTGAATGACTTGGTAAATGTGTCAGGACTCCTTAAATGTGTACTTTTTGCTGATGATACCACATTTTTCTGTTTAGGTGAAGATATAGAACAAATGTTGGAATTGATAAAGACAGAATTTGTCAAAATACAAACTTGGTTTAAAATCAATAAATTATCATTAAATCTAGAAAAAACTAATTACATGATATTCAGTAATAAAAAGAAAACTGTTGATGTTCCACTCAAAATTGAGGGTGTTGAGATTTGTAGAGTGAGTGAGGTGAAGTTTTTGGGTGTTATCATTGATGACAAACTGACATGGAAACAACACATAAATTCTGTAAGAATAAAAATAGCTAAATCGATTGCAGTACTGTACAAAGTCAGAGACTTATTGAATGATAAAGCTCTGTATTTGTTGTATAACACAATCATTGTTCCACACTTAATCTATTGTATTGATGTTTGGGGGAAAGCGTGTAAAACAATCACAAAGCCTATTTTTGTATTACAGAAAAGAGCTGTAAGAATTATCACTAGAAAACATTACCGTCATCCATCTAGTACATTATTTTATCAACTGAAGTTATTGAAGTTCCATGATTTGGTAGATTATAATATTTTATCAGTTATGTATAGGGCTCAGAATAACGCATTACCTTTAAATATCCAAATGCATTTTGTTAAAAGACAAAGTTGTTATAACCTTAAGGGAACAGAGATGTTTATAAAACCACAATTCAGAACTAGTTTGAAGGGACGTTCTACCTCAATCCAGGGAATTAGATTATGGAATGGCTTGGAGAATGTAGTTAAAAATGCCAAGTCAATGTTTACATTTAAGAAAATGATCAAAATGAATTTGTTAAAAAATATATATAATGACGTATGTGTATTGTATTAGTTAGAAAATTAGAAAGAGTTAGTCATTTTGTACTGTTGGTCGAAGATTATTATTGTTTAATCTGATTGTTTGAAAAAAGGGGCAGAATAAGATTTATTCTTCTTTCTGCTACCTTTCATTTTTTATATTTTGTACGTTATCATTTATAGGATTGTCTTGTATTGTGTTTCTTTTGTAAAAAATGAACAAATTTAATAAACATAAACAAACATAAACATAAACATATTTCTTCACTCTGTCACTATCTCCTGACAGACTGATGTTAGACAAGTAATCTCTGAAAAAAACTGTAGTCCCCTTGCTTCTCTAAAAGCATTTCAAAAAACCCACAGTGACCCGCCATTAACCAGCCAATAAAAACAGAGTTTTTAACCAGCCAATAAAAACAGAGCTTCTCACTTCTCACGCCCCTAACCCACGCCCCCGCCTGTCCCAGCCCCAGCGGCCGCGCACCTTCTCGTTCAAAGGATTGCAAAGCGATGCAAAACTGTTTTGTATGTGACACAAATGTATTAAATTCCCCTTCTTCATCCCTGATCTGGACTTTTCTTTTGTTTTTTTGCCAAAAGTCAAGTGATTGCTTCCTCCTCCGCTGAGTCCATGACTGAAATTATGAGGAAATAAATGAATTTGTCACGAGCTAATTAAACTCGGGTTCAACGTAGTTGCGCGAGGCTCTGCAGATTTACTGGTGTTCTAGTGTGCTGGACCAGCGCTCCATGTTTTTATTTTATTTTTTTAGAACGCTTTATTAACATATAAACACAGAAATTCGCAGCGGCTGCGACAGGACATGAAGTGGAGGCGGAGCAAATGAAGCTGAGCTGAATTTCAGCGAGGAGGAGCAGAGCCATATATGGCTCTGAGGGGGAGGGACCAGAAACGTGTCTCTGTTCAAAAATTTTCTCTAAGTTCCAGTGTGTTCCAGAAATTACATATAGCAGCTTTAATAAAACAATTTCATTAAAACGATCCTTTCTTTAAAACCAAGGTTTCCAGTCCATCACTCAGTCCTTGAAAAGAAGAAAGACTCAAATAATGGAAAACACTTTAAAACCATAACCGGTCGTCTTCCAGTCCAAATGCTCTTCAACTGAGTCAGAGATGTAATGCCCTGTCCACACCACCTGCCCGACCAGTACAGGTTTTGTTGAGAGTGGGCCGAACAACCATGGAAAGGCAGGACAAGACAGCAGAGTGTCCACAGCGCTGCAACTCCAAAACAGTAAAATTAGGTGCCTAAAACAGAAAACCCATTATTGTGGATTCAGAAAAAAATCAAAGTCTGAATTGCAGGTAGCTTACCCAGAGGTGGAAACACAGCAAAACCAGGGAGGAAGCAGGTCAGCAGACGAGGATTACAAGGAAGCTGCACGCCACAAAAAACCCCAGCCACAGCTGGCAACGCCAGTAGGGCAATGCTGCAGAAACGCACGACAGGTGTAACACCCAAAAAACCCAACACGATCCCAGTCACTGATTGAAAAACTGGCACTTATGATCTCAGATGAGCTGATCAAGAACACAAGATTGTAGTAGAGGTGAAGAAGGTGTCAGATAGGGTTGATGTACCTGAAGGTAGAAGTTGAAGGTCTGATGCTAAACATAGTCCGTGGTTATGCTCCACAGGTTGGATGTGATGGGTAGGAGAAAGATACATTTTTGTAAGATCTGGATGAAGTGATAGAGAGAATTCCCAGGGAGGAAAGTGTGATGATTGGAGCAGACCTGAATGGACATGTTGGTGAAGGAAACCGAGGGGATGAGAGAAGCGATGGGTAGGTTTGGTGTCAAGGAAAGAAACCAGGAAGGACAGATGGTGGTGGATTTTGCCAAGAGAATGGAAATGGCTGTAGTCAACACCTATTTCCAAAAGAGGGAGGAACATAGAGTGACCTATAAGAGTGGAGGAAGGAGTACGCAGGTCGACTACATTCTGTGTAGAAGAGGAAACCTGAGGGAGATTGGAGACTGTAAGGTTGTGGCAGGGGAGAGCGTGGCCAGACAGCATCGGATGGTTGTGTGTAGAATGACTGTTGTTGTGAAGAAGAGAAAAAGAGTAAAATCAGAGAAGAAGACCAAATGGTGGAAGCTAAAGAAGGAAGAATGTTGTGAGAAATTCAGAGACGAGCTGTTAAAGGCTCTGGGTGGTAAGAAAGAGCTTCCAAATGACTGGGCTACTACAGCAACAGCAATTAGAGAGACAGGTAGGAAGGTACTTGGTGTGTCTTCTGGACAGAAAATGGATGATAAAGAAACCTGGTGGTAGAATAGTGAAGTGCATGACATCATTCAAAGAAAGAGATTAGCCAATAAGAAATATGACAATGAGAGAACTGAAGAGAAGAGACAGTATTATAAGGAGATGGGACATAGAGCAAAGAGGGAAGTAGCTAAGACAAGGCAGAGGGCGTACGATGAGTTGTATGAGACATTGGACACTAAAGAGGGCAAGAAGGACTTGTACCGATTGGCAAGACAGAGGGTTCAGGCTGGAAAGGATGTGCAGCAGGTTAGGCTTATTAAAGATGGGAATGGTAATGTTCTAACAAGTGAGGAGAGTGTGATGGGAAGATGGAAGGAGTACTTTGAGGAGCTAATGAATGAAGAGAATGAAAGAGAAAGAAGAGTAGAGGTCATAGAAACTGTGGACCAGGAAGTGGGAAAGATTAGTGAGGGTGAAGTCCAGAAAGCTCTGAAAAGAATGAAGAAGGGGAAGGCAGTAGGACCTGATGACATACCAGTGGAGGTTTGGAAATGTCTTGGAGAGATGGCAGTGAGGTTTTTGACTCAAATATTTAATGGAATATTTGAGGGTGAGAAAATGCCTGAAGAATGGAGAAGAAGTGTGCTGGTTCCCATTTTTAAGAACAAGGGTGATGTACAGAGTTGTAGCAACTACAGGGGAATTAAGTTGATGAGCCACACAATGAAGATCTGGGAGAGAGTTGTGGAAGCAAGACTTAGACAAGAGGTGACTATCTGTGAGCAGCAGTATGGTTTCATGCCAAGAAAGAGCACCACGGATGCCATCTTTGCTTTGAGGATGTTGATAGAGAAGTACAGAGAGGGTCAGAAAGAACTCCATTGTGTGTTTGTGGATTTAGAAAAAGCACATGACAGGGTACAAATAGAGGTGGTGTGGTATTGCATGAGGAAATCTGGAGTGGCAGAAAAGTATGTTGTACAGGACATGTATGAGGACAGTAGGACAGTGGTGAGATGTGCTGTAGGAGTGACAGATAGCTTCAAGGTGAAGGTGGGATTGTATCAAGGATCGGCTCTGAGCCCCTTCTTGTTTGCTCTGGTGATGGACCGACTAACAGATGAGGTCAGGCAGGAATCCCCATGGACTATGATGTTTGCAGATGACATTGTTATCTGTGGTGAGAACAAGGAACTGGTGGAAGAAAACTTGGAGAGTTGGAGGTATGCACTTGTGTTATGTCCCAGGGGACTATTATTTAAGCCCCATTATGTTTGTTTATGTTGGTTGCTACCTGCACCACATTTTTGTAAACACCCTTTTTAAAAGCTTGATTTCAATTAGGCTTAATTACTCCCCTCTAGTGGACTGCATGTTGATCACGCCTATAAAAAGGTTGAACTGAGTTCTGAAGAGCGCAGAGGTTCTGTGATAGGAAGCTGAGTTTTGGTGAAAGTAAGTAGAGTCTGTGAAACATATTGTTGGGATCAGGGGTGTTCTCCGCCCACCCTGGCCGTGTGAGTATTGCTCCAAAAGGGAGATATGTTTGAGCAGGTTTGCTCGTGAGAGTTTTGGTGCTGATTAACAGCATGTGTGTTGAGCAAGTTTTTGCTCGTGAGAGTTCTAGTGCTGATTAACAGCGTGTGTGTTTGAGCAGGTGCAGCTGCTCATGTGGGTGCTCTAGTGAATCTAGCAGCTGTTATGTGGCTGACCGTGGAGGGTCAGCTGGTGTTGTTGAATCGTACCTTTGTGCTGTTTTTTTATGAGGACTTCTTCTGACCTGATGAGCTTGGTAGTCCCATTTTCATTCAACATTATAGCTGGGAGTTTTGACCCATTAGTCAGACACCAATAGGAGCTTTGATGGCCCTATCCGAGGTTGGCCTCCTATGGTGTCGTTTTGTTATTTTTTGGCCGACTCATCAGTTCCATCTTTCATTTAGCACTTTGTTTCTTTTGTGTGTGACATGGGGCAAGAAGAAGGTGAGCTCCTGTGCCTTTTTCTCCACAGAAGGGAGCTGATGGCTGAGACCTCGCCCGCTGACGGGAAATTAGCTGAAAACTAAACTTTTATTTAAACCTTTTTGTCTTGTGTCCATTAAATGTGTTGTGTTCCAGCGGGACGTAACACTTGAAAGAAGAGGAATGAAAGTCAGCCATAGTAAGACAGAGCACATGTGCGTGAATGAGAGGAAGACCAGTGGAACAGTAAGGCTAAGGATCAGAGTTCACAGAGGTGCAGGACTTCAAGTATTTGGGGTCCACTGTCCAAGAAAATGGGAAATGTGGTAAAGAGGTGAAAAAGAGAGTCCAGGCTGGATGGAGTAGATGGATAAAAGTTTCAGGAGTGATTTGTGACAAAAGGGTGTCAGCAAAGGTCAAAGGAAAAGTTTACAAGACAGTGGTGAGACCAGTATGTCTGGAGACATTGTCATTGACAAAAAGATAGGAGAAAGAACTGGAAGTGGCAGAAATGAAGATGCTATGGTTCTCCTTAGGAGTGACAAGGATGGATGATGCCGGGTTCCCACCGAACGCTTTTCGCGCTGCAAAAAAGCTCCTAACGCACTGTGTTGGCTGCTTGTTAACAGATGTCTGTTCACATCGAACGCGTCTGATGACGCGCAGTGGGAGCAGCGTCTGGCTCCTTTTCCGTCGGGTTTGTTTTGTTTCTTGTAAAACGGGCAGATAAGCTAATAATAATAATAATCAAAGGTGGGCGCCAGACCGCCAGGGAGCGATAAAGCGCTAATCCGCTTACAGTATAGCGGGCCTAAACAATTTGTTAGCTTTACAACGGATTAACTAACTTTTATAATTCATAAGCGGATTTGCGCTATTTTTATTTAAAATGCAGTACCGCTAATAACTAATTATCTATCAGTAAAAACGAAAAAACTTATTTACGGGCTCTTAAATCAACCGGACGACTGCTAACAGACCATATCCTGTCAGCGCCGGATGTGGTCCGTGACAAAAAAGCGTCCCCCTCAGTCTCTTGGCTAGAGAGCGCAGTTAGCAGCCAGTGTGTTACTCTGCAGCCTTATTGCTTGTTTTCGAAGAGTCAGACGAAGAGTTTTTAACATGGAGGGTGAACTTATGGATGTTTCTCAGCGGCCTACGCGACGCGTCTGGATTTAAAAAAGTAGTTCGCCATTAGCACTGTTCAAAATGGCGTCCGCGACACAGCCACAGAAGCTAAGGACTTTCCAAGAAAACACGGTAAAAACAATTATTTCTTTGCTGAGAAAAAATATATTTCATAGCTGACGTTATAGCACAAGTTCTTCTGAGCTTGAGAGTTTCACGAAATGGTCAAATCTGCTGCATTTAAAAAAGTAGTTCGCCATTATCATTGTTCAAAATGGCGTCCGCGACAGCCACAGAAATTAAAGACCGTGTAAAGTGAAATTAAATTTGTGTTTTTATTTTGTCACACGGCATAAATATGTGTTATTAATCACCCATATAAATCTGACTGATTAAAAACATTGATTTCCTTATAAAATTAAGTCTCAAAAATCATGAAAAAACATGATTTTGCCTTGCTCTAGAACGCTGGGGGCGTGTCGCACGTGGGCGTGGTTTCAGCGCAGTACTGCGCCATGTCCAGCCCCCTTCAGAGCTGAGCTGTGTGGGGAGGCATACGGGGGAAGCAGAGATCCACCTGCTCTGTTTTTATCTGAGTTCTGGCTTCCAGCAGCTCCTTTTTCCAAGAGTTACGCTGTTTTTAGTGCACTAACAACTCTGGTTATGTTTTTAAAGTTGAGGACACATAACTCCGCTGTTATAATCAGCGCTATTTTAGAAGATGAGCGGACTCGCGGTCCGAACCGGTCACATCGCATGCGGGGTCTGATCGCCTCTCACACACACACACACACACGCGCGCGCGCGCGACCCGGTCACATGCATGCGGGGTCTGATCGCCTCTCACTCACACACACACACACGCGCGCGCGCGACCCGGTCACATCGCATGCGGGGTCTGATCGCCTCTCACTCACACACACACACACGCGCGCGCGCGACCCGGTCACATGCATGCGGGGTCTGATCGCCACACACACGCGCGCGCGGGGGGGGGGGGGCGGAGGTGCGCGGAGGTGCAGGTGGCATGTGGTCGCTCCAGCAGCACGCCAGTACTGGAGGGAGACGGTCGGTAGCGAGTGAACGGCTCCACCGAAGAACGCATTTATAACGGCTGGAGCTGCAGGGGGTGGGGCTTGTGACCGCGTGACGAAACGCGGTCACATTTAAACCACGCCTAAAAAATCCTGAAAGAGAAATGTGTTTATACACAGTTTGATCTATAACTCCAAAATTAATTGAGCTACAATTTTGAGACTTTTTACTCATTTACAAGATTACAATTACGACATTTATAATGTTTATTGAAGAAAATGTTGAAATTCACTTTACACGGTCTTTAAGAACATAAAATAGCTGACAGGGCAGCAAACTTACATACTCAGGGAATCACAAGGAACTCAGGAGACAGAGGCAACAGGAGACAATGCCAGGACAACGATAAACACAGAGATACAGACTTATTTTTGATTTGATTTGATGTTTATTCATTCATTTTAAAAGAACAATACAAAACAGTTTCATCAGATACAAGAATACAAGTAGGATAAAATGAAAGGAGCAGAAAGAAGATGAAATCTTATTATATCTGCCCCTTATTTCACAGTTTGTTCAACCAATGATAACCTTCAAACTACATCACAAAATGAATAACTCTACTTAATTTTTCTAACTGTAATACACAAACACACTAAGCTACATCATAAGTACAACATAAGTGTAATACACAAACACACTAAGCTACATCATATATAGTTTTTGAGCAAGTCCTTTTTGACCTTTTTCTTAAATGTATACATTGATTTTGCATTTTTAACATCACTCTCCAGAACATTCCACAATCGAACTCCCTGAATTGAGGTAGACCGTCCCTTTAAGCTGGTTCTGAATTGTGGTTTGATGAATATCTCTGTCCCTTTGAGATTGTAATAACTTTGTCTTTTTATAAAATTTCTTTGGATATTTAAAGGTAATGTGTTATTATGAGCCCTATACATAACTGATAAAATACTATATTCTACCATCCATCCATCCATCCATTTTCGTCCGCTTATCCGGGGTCGGGTCGCGGGGGTAGCAGCCTAAGTAGGGAGGCCCAGACTTCCCTCTCCCCAGCCACTTGGAGCAGCTCCTCTGGGGGAATCCCAAGGCGTTCCCAGGCCAGCCGAGAAACATAGTCCCTCCAGCGTGTCCTGGGTCTTCCTCTGGGTCTCCTCCCGGTGGGACATGCCCGGAACACCTCACCAGGGAGGCGTCCAGGAGGCATCCTAACCAGATGCCCGAGCCACCTCAACTGGCTCCTCTCGATGTGGAGAAGCAGCGGCTCTACTCCGAGTCCCTCCCGGATGACTGAGCTTCTCACCCTATCTCTAAGGGAGAGTCCAGACACCCTGCGGAGAAAACTCATTTCAGCCGCTTGTATCCGAGATCTCGTTCTTTCGGTCACAACCCAAAGCTCATGACCATAGATGAGGGTGGGAACGTAGATCGATCGGTAAATTGAGAGCTTTGCCTTTCGACTCAGCTCTCTCTTCACCACGACAGACCGGTACAGCGCCCGCTTCACTGCGGATGCTGCACCTATCCGCCTATCGATCTCACGCTCCAGTTTTCCCTCATTCGTGAACAAGACCCCGAGATACTTAAACTCCTCCACTTGGGGCAGGACCTCCTCCCCGACCCGGAGAGGGCATGCTACCCTTTTCCGGCTCAAGACCATGGCCTCGGATTTGGAGGAACTGATCCTCATCCCGGCCGCATCACACTCGGCTGCAAACCGCTCCAGCGAAAGCTGTAGATCACGATCTGATGAAGCCAATAGGACCACATCATCTGCAAAAAACAGAGAAGCGATTCTAAGGCCACCAAAACGGATCCTCTCAACACCTTGGCTGCGCCTAGAAATTCTGTCCATAAAAGTTATGAACAGAATCGGTGACAAAGGGCAACCTTGGCGGAGTCCAACTCTCACTGGAAACGAGCCTGACTTACTGCCGGCAATGCGGACCAAGCTCTGACACCGGTCGTACAGGGACCTAACAGCCCATATCAATGGGCCTGGTACCCCATACTCCCGGAGTACCCCCCACAGAACCCCCCGAGGGACGCGGTCAAATGCCTTTTCCAAGTCCACAAAGCACATGTAAACTGGTTGGGCAAACTCCCACGCGCCCTCCAGGACCCTGCTGAGGGTGTAGAGCTGGTCCAGTGTTCCACGACCAGCACGAAAACCACACTGCTCCTCCTGAATCCGAGGTTCGACTATCCGACGGACCCTCCTCTCCAGAACCCCTGAATAGACCTTACCAGGGAGGCTTAAGAGTGTGATCCCCCTATAGTTGGAACACACCCTACGGTCCCCCTTTTTGAATAGGGGAACCACCACCCCAGTCTGCCAATCCAAGGGAACTGCCCCCGATGTCCACGCGATATTGCAGAGTCGCGTAAGCCAACACAACCCCACAACATCCAGAGCCCTAAGGAACTCCGGGCGAATCTCATCCACCCCTGGAGCCCTGCCACCGCAGAGCTTTTTAACCACCTCGGTGACCTCAGCACCAGAGATTGGAGAACCCGACCCAAAGTTGAGGTCAACAGCACGGCATCTCCACCATAAATGGTGTTGGTCGCGTACCGCTTCCCCCC